>CAJQZM010034017.1:0-13232 GCA_907164665.1 Colias nastes
GGGCGCATACCTCAGCGTTGTGCGTCATGATCACCAGACCAAAGCTTGACAAAGCTGTAAAACAACGTGAAATACGCGTTCTGTTTGACGAAGCCTATAAATGTCATTGTTTGACGCGGATTGACGCGCTAACTGTGGCATTAGGGTTGTCGACTTGACGTTGCTATGATGCTATCTATACTTATTCTAACCACCAACAAAATATACAAAAATTCTATTCAATCACTTCTCTAACGCACCAAACGATTTCCACTTTCAGGTTACGAGCTCAAAGACATTATCCCCCTCTCGCTGCAACTCAACGCAACACTACACAAGAAGCCCAAATCGGCGATCAGCACGGTGAGGAACAAGTATTCGCACACGATATTCTTTGAAGTGGCCAAAGTGCCACTCGTTGAAGATTCAGTACTAACAAGTTGAGGACAAACCGGCACCTTGCTTACTGACTTACTTAGGTGGGTATTGACTCGGGGAATCTCACTCAACTAACCAAAAACCAACTTAAGCTGGGTTGCATCACTTTAGCAATTAAAAATAAAGTAATGGTTAGGGAAATATGAGTTGCAACGTTTGACAATTTTATAGATATCAATTTTTACATAACAATAACCACTCTCGTTTCAATGGTTAAAACTATTGCTAACGTTAAATATCTGTCAGAAGTGTCAAATACAAAATAAGATGTCATTTATATGACTTTGATAACTTTAACTATGTTAGAAAATACGCTGGTGCAATTTGCAATCACTGTAAAATTCACTGTTATTGTTATTGTTAAATTTGACATTGATCTTAACTATAACTAAATTTGGTGCAACCAAGCCTTTGACTTTGGAGTTGGTGCAAAAATGGTTGCTTCGGTTAATTTTGTCAAAGCCCTATTGGTTTATAATCTGATTAAAGAAAATTTGGACTTGATAAAGTAATTTCAAATGAATTATGGCTTTGTTACCTCACATATTCGCGTTTTTTCGTAGGAAAAGTTGAGTTTGATTCAACGGGCGGCTAATTTGATTTATTGAAATGACATATCATTGTAAGGGTTGCCATGTTTTGGGGAGCGTTTATTTTTTAATAACGTGGCCGTTTTAGAAGATATTATTTTTTCAAATTGTAAATTAAAATCGCAATGTGCTATGAAATTGTTGAAAATTTAAAAACAGTAATGTTTCGTAGGTACCAATAATCGCGGATACACTTCGAAACATTGACAACCCTGTTAGAGAAATAGAAATTTAAGTTGTAATTGTCGTAGTTAAAAGCTCACAATGCGATGAATTATTGTTAAACAGTGTAAGGTGCCAAGTGGCTAAATTAGGCGATTTAAACACGGGCGAGGATACGTGGCGGTAAAAAATAAGTTTATAATAGTTATAAATTATAATACTCAACCAGTAAACAAAAAAAAATTGATTATTGGTCTTCGCAATCCGTTTTATAGATAATAGTAACCTTTTAAAAACCGCGTAGTTTTATTTTTTAGTTAATTTTTATGTAATTTTAATTAAGCATTAAAATTCTTATTAGATACCGTCACATATCCTCCCCCGTGTGCACGACGATGTTTAGGTTAATTCCAATCTTTTTAATGTTAAAAGACTTCAACATTAAAATGTAACGTTTCGCGTTCGTTTTGGATTAAATCTAGATACAACAGTACTTAGTTTTCAAAATTAACTTTTATTTTTATTTTACTAAAATTTAACATCGAGTTACGATTCCATTGTAACGTTTATACAAGCGGAAATTATTTCGATACGGGAGATTTAAACTCAACTAAGTCTTATATAATTATTATATTGTTTTAGTCGATAATTGTGGGTATTTTCTTTAGAAAATGTTAGTTTAACTCATAATTTAGGGATTTGCGCCAGTTGCATTTATACGTAAGACTGATACGATAATATGACGTGGTGTAGCCATCGCCTAGCTGTCACTGGAATAAATAAGTGCGAAATTTTTATTTTTTATTTATTGTTCATCTTTTTTTTCTTCATTCTATATAGGTCATGCTGATTCAACAATAAAATTATAAAAGCATGCGTATATGTAATTTATTCTTGTTCGCTCGACGTTATTAACACGTAACATTTTCATTACGATTTACGAATAACCCAAAGAGACGTCTTATTTATTTTAGTGATAACGATATCCACACTGTATTGTTTGTGCCATATTCGGTTATGGCCATTTTCGACCACCGTGTAAGACTTGAGATCGCCAACGAAACTAAGTTTCATTGCCCGCGATCTCCGTGTTTTGTTTGAAAGAAAAATAAAACCAAAATCGCGCCAAAAGCAACCACAGTGTTATTTCATTACCGATACGTTTGAAAATGCTTTTAAGATGCTGTCTTCCTATAGGAAATTATAGGTAATAAGCGGCTTCGTGTGTAATATGTTAGTATTAATTAGTATCCAATAAATATATATCTATTTGTCTATTTAATTTAATGTTATGCTAATTTTTATTCGAAATTTTAAGCTATTAGCAATTGATTGAGGAAATTAAAGTTTAATTGAAATCGTAAAACAGTGTAATGCCTAAGCTGGGATAAAAATTAATGTCTGAAAACTAATGACACGATATGGTTCAAATGCAAGCATTTTCAAAACCCGGGAATCAAAAGAACTTGGACCATTTTTATATGAATTGAATGAATGCCACAATCAAAACGATTTTTAATATATATTTATTTTTTACAGAATTGTCGTATGATAGTTTTAGACCAATTTTGGAATGTTCCCATTTGTTGTATGATTATTTCAACTTGCTTCCGAGAGCAATAAATTTTTATACACGGTATGTACCTATTGTATGCGGCAGACTTTGCTAGTACTATTTTAATTATAATGGATTTTGTAATGTTTTAATTGTAATTTACATAGTAATTATTGTGAGATTATTTGCAACGATGTCATATGTTTTGTAATTTATCACATTTTAAAGAGTACAAAATATTGGAATGTTATTAATAATGTTGTTCATTAATGGTAAGTTTTAGAATAGTTCGTTTTAAAGCTGTTTTTCTTATTTTAATTTCTCAATTTAATTATACAAGTTAATAATAATGTAAACTGTGACATGTAAATAAAAGTGATTTTGGTTTGAAGCTCTGTGTTTGTATTTTTTACCCATCATCCTTAATCCTAATACACAAATATACAAAAAAATACTGAAATGAGATTGCAAGCATATTAAAGTGAGTACATATTCATAATAAGGTGTAGAGTTTGTATTAGAACTACATTTTGGTGATCACCTTGATCACATTTTGTAAAATTATATTAAAACATTCACCGCTGACACAAAAATAAATTCCATAGAGCGATGTGACTGCGTCTCGTCAGGCATATCTCGCACCGGCGGCAATATTGCCGTACCGGTGCGGACTGCGGGAACTTCTTATCTTGCCACAAAAGAGACGATCATTATATCATATATATTATTTACTAATAAAGCTGAAGTTTCTTTTTTGTTTGCTTGACCGCGCTAATCTCGGAATTACCGACCCGATTTGAAAAAGTATTTCAGTATTAGATAGCCCATTTATCGAGACGACACGACGACGATATACTTACATTACAAAATATCAAATTTATATTATTACCCAAAAGTGTAACAAATATGAAATAACCTACTAAAACATTAGGTAGTTAACTAAAATATTAAAACTGAATAATAAATTGTACAATTTAAGGCTCGGCGCAGATATGGCGAGGCGCAGCCCAGCGCATTTTTCATTATCAAACTATTATCAACATTGTCCTGATAATATAATAATAATATTCAAAATCAAATAACAACAATTATTTATTTCCGAGGAGCATCGAAGCGTCACATACGAACGCAACGGTAGCGCGCACCCGCTTTCGATCGCCGCCGGCCGCTAGCCGCGCCATCGACACGCTAGCGCGGCACGCTCGTCAAACCAAAGTGTTCTGTTTCTTTTTTTATCTACTCTTATTAATTTCCTCTTCTTCAAGTAATGTAATGAATAAAATGTCCCAATCGATCAGTTTATTCGCGAATGTACACGTGTATCTCTCGAAAAATTGCAAAAGGAATGACGATGAGTGTGTCGAGTAAGCGCAGTCTAGCGCATGCCCGCACATCAGCGCACGTGAAGACTCGCGCGTCCGACTCAACGCGTGTTGTGTGTCATGTTTCGCAGGAATGCGCTACGCTGCGCCAGCCCTTAGTAATAGTTATTATGTTGTAGAATTGCACTGTGACTATACTCGATGACCTTTTAATTATTATGAGAGTTTTAAAGCGTCTGTTAAGCAATATGGCCCACGGGAAGTGTCTGAGAGTACTGACAATATTATTTAAACTTTATATTCTAAAACACATGTGAAAATCAGCCATGAGAAAATACGCGAACTAAGTAATGTTTTTAATTTTTATGTACCTTGATCACCTGATGTCTGGAAATTTAATATAAAAATTTTAATTTTTAATCACGGAGAATAAAATCAAATACAAGATAGGAAGCTAAAGGCACGATGTAATTTTTTTTTCGTATTTAACGACCTGTAAAAGTTATAGGACAACAGGCAGGCAGATTTATTATTGTTTATTAATATGGTTAAAAATAAAACGACACAGTTATAGTTCATACTGTGATTTAATCACATTCGAATGAGATGATACATTTGAAGTCATGAGACTGTAGTTACAAAACGTACAAAACACACCTACATAGTTATACATACAGAGCGGGGTGGATTCCTGATATAAAATACTCTGGGAAACTAACATTATAACTGGTAGACCATCACATTATGAAGTTATAACGATCTTATACCAGAAAGTTATAAAAAATATTTGATACAATTACTTAGGAAATGTAATTAAATCAGTGTTCTATATTACCCATTTCAAATGGGTTATTCTTGAATGTGGTTACTGTGTCTTTTCCTAAGACAAGCAAGATTTTAATCATTATTTGTTTGTTTAATCCGAATATAGAAAGAACACAACAATAAGTTATAAATTTTTAACAATTATTTTATGTGATGGCCTGTATCCAGTTGCATAATTAGTAATTTTGCTATTTTTAATAAATATTGCATAAACGAAAGTTCACTACTTGAAGTGTAGAATAAAGATATCACAAGGATTATCAAGACAAAATATTTTCCCAGAGTTTACAGTAAATAATTACGACAACATGAATATTATTTCTAAACGTTTACAGACCAATTCAATAAATGACAGTAGCCAGTTAGTTCAAATGGTTCTAGGTTATGACCTAAATAATTAAGGGTATTAAATATAAATGAAAATTTATCAGAAATATTATATGAATCTAAAGAATGACTTCGCAATGTTAAATTGATACCTTACTACTAAAATATACAGATTACAAATGCACATTTTAACAGCTCATACTTCTATCTGAGGTTATGAGGTAATCTCTGTACATCAAGTACAAGACATTGGCATATTGTACAAAAAATATTCAAATATCTATCACAATAATATATTTTCCATTGAATGTTGTTATATTAAATAAAACACGAAACATTAAAAAAAATTGTTAATTGATGAAAATACATTTTTTGACGTGACAACGTCTTAATTAATATAATTCGATAGAGCCGGCTGCACGCATGAAAAAACATGACTCATGCGGCGTTACCTCGCTCTGAGGCGTTCCATGTAGGGCTTGAAGTGCAAGCGAGAGCGCGGAACGAGCGACAAAGAAGCACAATCGTTGTCACGATCAACAATCGTCAGTAAACCGACTTTACAGACAACCAATTTTTTTGTATCATTTTTATATATCAACATTCAATAGAATTTACCAATATGGTACAATCAAAACAATATTTATTCCAAGTGAATAATGAACACAACAAAACAAACCAAACAAAAATAATTATTTTACTAACAGAATTGATTACAAATATTACATTATTATTACATTAAATTGGCGCTCTAATGTTACCTCAAGTATTAAGATTATATTGCAATTAATTGTAAGAAATTAACAAAAAATTGCAATCGGAAATACTACTTTTTTATGCATAATTAATTTCTGAAACAAATGTAGTAAATATCCCCTTGAAAAAGAGGGAATATGTACTAAAATATATTGAAAACAGCTGCCAATCAAAATTGGCAATGTACGAAAAAAAAAAACTGACGTTAGACTCAAGGTAAAAGCGCGCCAAAATTTCTCTACAATAAATGAAAAGGCGGGATGAATGGAGTTTTACGACTCCCTAACTAATAAATTTAATATAATGGCTATATTCCTTATACCTACAGCTATATACAGCGCTCTTAATATATTTACATTAAAGTTTGATGCTTTGGCTAAAAAAGGGCACTCGCGTCCATTTGCTACAACGTTATTAGGAACTAAACGTTCAAAATAGGGGTTGTGTAGGAGTTTCTCTACCCTTACTGGCTTTTGATTGTACATTTAAGCCAGAATCCATTTTACCGTCCAACTTGCCTGATGTCTAAGCTTGAAGCCGGGGCCAAATTTTTATATAAATTATATCAATCAATCAATCTGTTATATTACTCGTATGTTATCAATCTGTTATAGTCTTGAAAATATATCGTATATTAAACATTTATACTAAAATCATTTGTAATTCCCAATATTACGAATGAAAAACGACGTCGAGTTACAAGAAAATTGCTTTTGTATTTGTAAATCTGACGAAAAGTCGTATTTAAATCACTTAAAAACACAAAAAACTTCAAGCACAACAAATTGGCTTATAAAACACCTACAACTCCTTTAAACCAGACCGTTAGCGAATGCATCAACAGTCGGACCAGTTCACCAGACCAACCAGATGCCAGACCGAAACGTGTAACCGCACCAGGCCGAAGAAGGCAACACCAGTATCTTTCCCTGTATCTATTAGCTGGGGTTCGCTTTGTGGTTCTGAGTGTCTGGCGAGTCTGACTCGTTCATCGGTTGCGGTCTGGGGGAGACGGGTCGGAAGGTGCAATCTAGGGAGTCTGAGTCTGGCGTTCCGGGGGTGGTTGGTGTCCGTCTGTCTGTGCACATGCGTTTGGAGAGTGACATCTCCGCGTCATCACATCGCCGCTTGCCGACTAGCACGTTTGGTCGGCTGATCGGGCTAAAGCTGGATGCTCGCAGCGGGTTGGGGGAGAGACTCCGCCGCGTTGTGAACTTGCGCGGGGGAGACGGGGATACCACTGTCGCGAACCTGGAATGTTGCAAGTAATTGTGATTGTGGTGAAATGTTCATCGTGAAACCCGGACATGTAAGAACGTTTGCATAAATTAGTAAAATTAGATGTATATAAACTATTAATATAATATTATGTCGCGTATCATATAATTATATTTGTATGCCTGTTTTTTGGCGAGTCGTGAAATAAATGTTATAAAACTTAGTAATCAAATCATTTTTACTCAATCAAGTCAAAATTTCAGAAAAACAATTTAACATGTAATATTTTGCAGAGAAACTTTTAAGCGCGTTGAGAGTAAAATTTCAAGGTCGCGTCATGGCAATACCGTCTCTTAATGGAGTAAGGCGACGATTTTAGCATCTTTGATTCTTAATAATAAATATATTTCAGGACAATTTTCACACACGGCACGATCTGATCCCATACTAAGTTTTCGCTCGTGTTATGGAAACCAGATGGCTGATAAACATACATATATAATTTTAAATAAATACTTATATAGATAATTAATTATCTTGCCAAAGAAGTTTCACTTCTGCCACACACGCTTGTTTTACACACATACCTGGGCACCCGTGTGGGCGAGTTGGCCAGGCCGGCCACGAGCGTGAGGTCCTCGCACGACTGGCCCATCGCCATGGCGCTGTGCACCTCGCGCTCGTGCGCCAGCTCGCGCGTCTTGCTCACGTCCGCGCACTCCTCCGCGCGCAGCTGGTTCACGTGTGCTCGCCACATACCTGGGCACCCGTGTGGGCGAGTTGGCCAGGCCGGCCACGAGCGTGAGGTCCTCGCACGACTGGCCCATCGCCATGGCGCTGTGCACCTCGCGCTCGTGCGCCAGCTCGCGCGTGTTGCTCACGTCCGCGCACTCCTCCGCGCGCAGCTGGTTCACGCGCGGGGTCAGGCGGCGCCCGCACGCCGCTTGGAGCACCTGATCGATAATACGATACGTATAGAGTCTGGCCAGCCAAAGCTGAAAGCAGTGTTTTTTGTAGCGGCCGCCGGCCACACTATCTGGAATGTCATCATGGCGTTTCTGCGCAGTTAGTTGTCAGTTTTGTTGAAAACGGTTCAAATCATTTGCTTTAATAACGTTTAAATCCTGCTGTGTTGTGTACCTAATGTACCTATATACCACAGTATTACAATATTTCCTACAGTATGGCAACGAATGTACTTGCACAGAGAAACGGAGGGGAACTGGCGGGGGGTCGGGCGACGCGGGCCGCGTAATGCAATCACGCTTAGTTTGCATTACCTAGCGCGAAAGGACGACGCATTCGTATTTTTTGTGTAATAATTTTATTATACTTACATGTTCTCTAATGG
Source organism: Colias nastes (assembly GCA_907164665.1). Taxonomy (NCBI): domain Eukaryota; kingdom Metazoa; phylum Arthropoda; class Insecta; order Lepidoptera; family Pieridae; genus Colias; species Colias nastes. The sequence continues at coordinate 8,524 of CAJQZM010034017.1, forward strand.
CGCGCACAAAATATTTTGTGTATGGATGTAAATCTACATCGTAATCCCAGAAGTTATTAAGATATTTTAGATAGATTGTATTTGTATCTATAGAATTTTAATCAAATCTGTGTATATGTTGTTCTCATTCTTGTCTTATCAGATTGTATACATCCCAATGCGAATGCATTACATAGTTGAATGTTGTAATAGACAATTAAGAACATCCAAAAATAAAGTGTCACGTAAATATTTAGCAGTGCAATATATGTAATTATATATTTATGAACAAATAATTACATCAGATATAATAATAGCAATTATTTTGTATGTACATATGAATAAATGATTTCATCATAATATTAATAATCACAATTGTTTTATTTCCCATTTGTTGCAACCCTAGCATATTTTCGTGTGGCAGCGTACCTACGCTGGCGGCGGCATCGCGCGACATCAAAGGCGTTTCCTTACTGTAGGAAATATTATTGTAATACTGTGTATATACTATGATCACCTTTATGAATATCAAAAGTATCAAAATGTTTTTTTCCTACTGAAGCCGATGTTACCAGGTCCATATTTTTTAAATTTGCCGCCCTTTACTGGGTTCAGCTTCGGCTGGCCAGACTCTAACAGCAAAGCGCCTTGTAACTTGCTGATAGATGCGACGACTGAACCACAGGACAGTTACATATTACTATGTAAAATTAAATTGTTATATTGACATGATTTTAAAAGAGCAACTATGGAGTTTTTTCCGGTTCTTCTCCATATCGATACTGCTTTCCGAATCGGTGGTAAATGTTAAAAATATGTATGTAATGACGATTCGAAAGTGCTTCTAAAAGAAGTCTAATTGAATAAGGGCCGATTTTTCAATCCCTGGTTAAAACTTATCCGTCCAATAAAGTATTACCACACCCCGGACACTCCATACAAAATTATCGTTTTGACAGTCACACTGTAGAGACTGCAAATGTGTGTGTTAACGCTTTATGGTTGGCACATTTGTGACTAGCGTAAAAAAAAAAATTCGCATTTTTCTGATGAAATACATCCGTAAACAGCACAATATCTAACCATTTTCTACGAAAAACGATAATCACAAATCCAAAATAATAAAATTACTTTAAGTCAATTTGATTAATGTTGTCAATCTTCGTTGCGTATCGTCCCTGTAGAAAAATTTGGACCATTTTTAGCCTGATCGTGCGGGGTGAGGTAAGTGTTTAATTTTGGCGGGAGGCGGAGTGTCCGTTCTGTAGCGTTTAGCTACTATTATGTATTCTGTGGTATTACACGATAATATTAAAATGTCACCTGTAAACTGTCAATTGCGGGCAATAAGAATACATTTTGAAATTGTAGTTTTATACGTTATTCGACGAATAAGTTTTAACCAAGGATTGAAAAATTAGCCCTAAATTAATGTTTGAGTTTGAGTTTACAGTAAGCGACGGGGTTTGTAACACCAATAAAATACAATAATACACGATAAGTATACACGATATAATAAGCAAAGCGCCTTGTAACAGCGGATAGATGTATTACAATAAGCTACGCGGCTTGTAACACCATATCGTGGTGATACAACAAGCGAGGTTTATGATACACCCTGCTTAATAGAAAAAAAAATACGTGTGGCACTCGAGGACTGCCGCGGTAAAGCTATTGCATAGCATCGCATCGCTGTGCCGGTTGGAGTGGGGGGTGTTAGGTTTTTTCGTTAAGGATTTTTTACATTCGGTCGCCGCGCTCAAAGTCTGAGATAAAAGCTATGCAATAGCTTAACAAAATGAGAGTCTTAGTTACATAAAGATTTTGTATTAATATCAGAACATGCGATATCAATCTTGATCTCTTTCCTCATTGTTGTAATTTAATTCATATCAATCTACAGTTTCAGTTTTATTATCATGTAACGTGATTTTGCGTCACATTATAATAATGAATGATAAATCATCAAAATCGACGACCTAATTGACTAGGTATTGAATCATGCATACAAGCATGATATTATGCATTATGAACATTTTATATGAGTGTAAAAAAATTATAAAAGATTGACTTTGATCAATAATAACAATTAGATACACAGAGACACAAAAATACATAATGTTCAAAGGCTTGTTGTTGCTTTAACGTTTGTTTCCTTCGACTAGAATTTTGTCAAACATATTTGAGGGTAGTTTTAAATTTGTGTATATAGGATTGGGTATTTATTTATTTTTAACTAGCGGTCCGCCCCGGCTTTGCCCGTGGTACATATTTACGTTTTCTCTACATAAGAACCATCCTCGTACTTCAAGGAATATAATAAAAAAAGAATTATCGAAATCGGTTCAGCCGTTCACACGTGATGCCGTGACAACGCGAAACGGGTGCGGACCCGCCGCCTTTTTATTAACCGACTTCAAAAAAAAGGAGGAGGTTATCAATTCGGCCGGTATGTTTTTTTTTTTTTTATGTATGTACACCGATTACTCCGAGGTTTCTGAACCGATTTACGTGATTCTTTTTTTGTTCGATGCGGGATGGTGTCGAATTGGTCCCATAAAAATTTTATTCGGATAGGCCCAGTAGTTTTTATTTTATGAGCATTTTTGTCTGTATTTGTAAATGTTGCAAGTGCAAGTTTGAAGTCGGTTGTTTTTAACGCAGTTATCACTTGTAGCTCCCGCCGCGAAGCGCGTCGAACGCGGCAACTGATACACAAAAATAATCCTTATGGCTGTGTCGTGGCCATATCGTAAATTTGCTCATTTCATGATATGATTGGCCATTTCACGAAATGGTCGCATTTTGTGAAATGGCCAATTTAGTTTGGCCACATCATGATGTGGCTTGAGCAGATCAATGATAAGAAATCGTTTCACGATATGGCCAACTAAACGCGCGGTTTTTTCATGAAATGATCAAAATTATTTGATCATATCGTAAAATAGTTACATTAATCATTGGTAGAGGCGCTGCAAGCTCTGTGTTTATGTGATAAGATGGCGGCCGCTGGCGAAAATTTAATTATTCGCAGTTAAAAACTTCATAATTCGTTTAATAACAATATGAAGAATGTCATAGCAAAGAATTTACGACGGTTCGAGTACTATGGAAAATGTGGATATCTTATATGTATTGAAGAAAAAAATGCGTCTTAAATAAAATAATTTAAGACGCATTTTTTCTTTTAGGATATATATTTATATATCCTACTATAGTATTATAATTGTTTGTTTTTTAAAAAGCGATCCGCTTCTGGCACTCGCCGGCCGCTGCCGCGGCACGCTCGCTTTGCTCGCTCGGCTCGTGCGTTGTTTATCAAAGTCTAACCTAACCTAACCTAACTGTTTTTTATTGCAAAAAAGATTCGCTTCTAGCATTCGCCGGCCGCTGCCGCGGCACTAACTTAAATGACATTAAACAAGTTTTTAGAATATTCTGAATTTTTTTAATATTTTATGGACTCTTTATATTTTATACGATCTGGCCAAATGTGGATGCCCAAATCGTGAAACGTTGACGATTTAACGATCTGATCAAACTATGTTGGCCATTTCATGAAATGCGACCATTTCGTGAAATGATCGTTCATATCATGAAATGAGCAAATCTACGATATGGCCACGACAGCTGCATGATTCTGTATTCACGCGCGATGACTTATAGCGTATTTCATGTATAACTTTGGTGTTTCTACACCGATTTACATGATTCTTTTTTTATTGAATAGGTAATAATGTTAACTTTTTTTAATTAGGGATGAGTGAGAGTGTTGTAAACGTAAGAGTAGACAAATATAATCAGAAAGCTCCGAATTGCTAAGCTATTGAAGTTTCACGTGTTATTGTGAGTTAATTTTAAGATAGACATATGCTGTCTAGGAATTTATTTTTATATAATAATAATAATTTAAGAACATTTGTGTCGTACATGATTTATATGTAGCTTTAACCATTAAGGCTGCACACGCGACGGAAGCTTAAAAAATGGAGTAACTTCTCCCGTTTTCCCAATATTTCCCTTCACTGCTCTGCTCATATTGATCGTAGCGTAATAAAAAGTATACTATAACCTGCCCAGGAGTATGAAGAATAATTGTGCCAAATTTCGTTAAAATCCATCGTGTAGTTATTGTTTCTATAACGAATATACAGACAGACAGACAGACAGACAGACAGACAAAAATTTTACTGATTGCATTTTTGGCATCAGTAGCGATCCCTTATCACCCCTTCATAGTTTTTTTTTTAAATATATTTCATGTACAGAATTGGCCTCTCTACAGATTTATTATAAGTATAGATTACAGCGTGAAACTCTAAATTGCGTGACGTCCTACTCAATTCAATTTTTTCTTATTTTTTCTTAATTTTTTCCTAGCGCATTCTATTGGGAAATTTATAATAATTACGCGCGGAATTCGCCTCCGAGTGTACGAAGTTTTAGATCTAACCAACGAATTTAAATAAATGGCACTTGATTGATTAGCTGCATTATCAAGATAATATATTTTATGTATTTGGTAAGCAATCTTTATTTTTAGATAATTTTTATTTTTTTATCAATTTAGATTATAGTACTCGGTTAATCACTTTGAGTTATTGATATTATTTCTCAATACCTGCTAGTGCAATATGTCAAAAGGTCTTTTATCTGTATTTTATATGTTGTGTATTATTAATTATTAAAATAAATCATAAATAAAATTTATATTTCTATTATTGATGTTA
>CAJQZM010034019.1:0-14472 GCA_907164665.1 Colias nastes
CATTTAACTCTTCAATTCCCATGTCTTAATTAATAGCAATTTTGCATTTCTCTTTTACTGAAATAGTTTAGATATAAATGGCGATGACAAAAACAAAGAACAAAAAAATTAATTCCACCCCCCATTTTTTTTATGAGGGTGTCACCTACAGGTGACACTGGGCATTGTTTTAACTTAGGACTCTAAAGGACTAACGAGGTTTTTCTTTTTTTGGTAGGAATAAAATATCGATTTTTATTATAATAATATTTATATAAGAACAAGTAGAAAAAAAATAACTAACTTATTTTTTGTGGAACATGTACCAACACTTTAGAAGTAAACCGATATTGCACTTGGCGCACATTTTTCTAGTGCGTTGGTGATAGTACCTGCATCTTCGCTGTGAGCAATCGTCTGCCGAGTGGTCGTCCACAGTTCCAGCACTCCTCACTTCTGTGGGCACTCTCATTTGTGCTGAAACACCCCAGGCAGAATTACGGTTGCCACATTCCGCTGGAAATCGTAGTAGGTCCAGTTAGATTCCATCAGCCCTTTGATCAGCCATGCATTTTGGCAAGCTGCTTCTATGTCAAAACCCGTTTTTTATCCACAAATCCAATGCTATCTACTTTTATGATAGGATCCAATCCGTGTTAGTTGGATACGATGGTGACGATGCTGTTGTAATGCCACTTGGCGGTAATAATTTCATCAGAAGCATTCTAATATCTTATTTCTTCGGTATTTCGACTTGTTCTTCCTCGTCATGAACACAATTTTCTTCAGAGCCGGAAGTTCTATTTTGACATTCTACTTGTGACCAAACCATGCGACTAAAAAAATGAAAAATACTAGCGTCATTTTCGTCTCCACTATCTTCGTCAGTCACCACACCATCATCAGGAAGAAATAAAATAATATCGCCTGGGTCTTCTCCGGCGTGCAACTCCTCGGCAATCTCATCTAACGTCAACCTGTAATACGTAAACAAGCTCTAAAACAATATCACCACATAGCAATAAGACAAAATATAAACAACAGTCTTGTTATTACTTACAATGAATTCGGAATAATAAAGTTATTATAATGCCCAGTGTCACCTCCAGGTGACACGGCACATTTTCGGTGCTGTAGTGAAGATGCTATTAGTTATTTTTATCATAAAATATTTTTATATTATAGATAATACTTTCATTTACAATATGTAATAAGAAAAAAAAACAATACTTACTGTCGGGACATTTTTATATCACTTTACACTTCAAGGAATCACACAAACTCTGACTACTTCAAGTACGCGCGAAACAACTAAACAAATTTGATAAATATCATGTAGTTAGGTTTGCCAGAAAAAAAACATGAATAGTTCAACTAATAAGCTTTGCTACAAACATTGTAGAATTCAAAAATAAATTGTCAGGTGGTAGAAAAAAAATATTAAACTACTGTCACCTACAGGTGACACTGGGAATTGACGGGTTAACTTAACAAGAACAAATATTATATTGTTTTTATATCAACATGATTATAACACAAAGCAAATGCGTGCTTCCTAGGTCTTATATGTACAATTTGCGTTGTAGGTACATACATAATATAAGACCAATTGCTATTTATACAATTATTTTTATTTTACTTATTTATCGACCTTTTTCATATGAATGAAGCTAGCGACTTGTTCCTTTTTAAAAATCCTATATATGAAGCACGCCTATATAATCTTAAATGTTAACCCCTAAATGGCGAAATTCCAACAATCCGAATTCTCAATACTCAATCAAGTTGTTCAGAAGAGCTATTCGAGCTCATACCTGCTGCGGAATTTCATCATCGCACCGCCCGCCACAAAGCCAACTTCCATGCACATCATTTGGACCGCTGGCGAACGAGTACCGTACGCTTCTCGCGACACTTTTTTCCACGTAACACCACCCTGTGGAACAGTCTACCTCCTTCAGTATTCCCGCACACGTATGACATGGATTTATTTAAAAAGAGAGCCTGTACCCACCTTCGACAGTCGGTATCAGCCTCACAAAGGTAACTTTGTGAGTGCTCATGGGCGGTGGTGATCACCTCACTAGGTGACCCACCTGCTCCGTTACCCGCTCTATTATTAAAAAAAAAAAAGTTTCTAATCACTTTAAATTACTTCTCATAACCTATTGACTTTAAAACTTACCTATAAAGGCAGCCTTCTATTCCTTTGTAACATTTGACCTATAAAAGGCTGCATAACCTAATAACGGCTGTATCAAAAGTAATAAATACGCATTTGACACACACGGTTTTATTAAAATTTACCGCGGCATATGTTTCACGACGCTCAGCAAATACATTGTATAAAGGTACTAACATAATAAACCGTCTCGTGGAATTTGAAATTTAATATTTTTTATGGCATCCTCGATATATCAAATACGCTGGTAACTTTATCTCTTTTCAGAGAAAACAAAGGATCTATCATTATTATATTTCTAAATCATTAATACTATACTTTCTCCATATAATATTATTTATCAAATTTCACACGCTTTGTATTTTCCCGATAATTAGAGTGGTAATTAATCAAAAATTAATCATGAGTATATTGTTAAGTCTTAAGCCGATTACAAATTAAAGGATCAAGGTAACTCATATAATAGTACACATCTATCCCTACTAATATTATAAGTAAATGCGAAAGTACCTAACTCTGTCTGTCTGTCTGTCTGTTACGCTTTCCCGCTTAAACCTCTCAACCGATTTTGATGAAATTTGGCACAGACAATCTTTAGACCCCGAGAAAGAACATAGGCTACCTTTTATCAAAACACCACGCGGGCAAAGCCGCGGGTGGAAGCTAGTAATTTAATAACTTTAAACTATAATACCATCTTCATATTATGTTAATATCATATTATTATGTTATACTATACTAGCTATCCCGGCAAACATTTTTCTGCCTTATCACAGTGCAGGGGTAAGAAAAATTGATGGTGGTCGATTCTCAGATCTACACAATATGCATATATAATAAAAAGTAAAAAAACTAAAACCCAACTACGACAAAAAACGGCGCAGAAAAAGTATAAAACAAGATTTTCAGAATACTAAACTGAACAAAGTTGCTAATGTAGTTGCAAGTAAATGGACACAGTAGACTCTACCAAGATGCCTTCGTTGTAAATTGACAATAATGTCATACAATACTATTCTGAAGTGTGCAATATTCCACTATGTAGAGATAAATTTTCATGTTTGGAAAACCGCAGTCACACGTTGTCAAAGTGAGAATGAGAATTTTACATATAGAGTGATTATAGTACATTTTATCTATATATATAAAAATGAATTGCTGTTCGTTAGTCTCGCTAAAACTCGAGAACGGCTGAACGGATTTATCTTATCTTGGTCTTGAATTATTTGTGGAGGTCTAGGGAAGGTTTAAAAGGTGAGCAAATAAGGAAAAATTGCGAGTAAGATAGAGTAAGACGACAATTCCATTTTCCCATATAAAAGTTGACCACATACTTTCTGTCAAACATTTGACGGTATTTGTACTCTCAGTTCCACTCGAATTGAAGAACGCATTAAAATAAGACTTTTGAATCGACAACATAATATCAACTTTGCTAATAACATCGTGTATTTAAATTTCAAAATATAAAAATAATTTTGATTTTCGTACATGTCAATCATTAGTTGTCAATCCTGTCAAATACGGAAAATATTGTTTGACATTCATGCGTTCAAAAATGTATTTTGTGTAATTAAAAAGTAAAAAAGGTGAATAAACAATTGTCTGTATTTTTTTAAAATCAATTATTGAAAAGTGCAATTAAAGCAGATACATAAAAATTCCTCAAATATTTGTGTTTACGCGTGCTTTCAGAAATTGATAAGGTATTTTCGGTGAGGAAACTAACCAAGAAGGATACTTAGTTCGATTAATTATTTAAAAAAAAATCTATAAAATGTGAAAATTCTGACAATTATTTGTCGCGATTTCGTCGACTGCTTCAACAATATTGCGTAGAAATAATATTATAACGTTAAAATTGAAACGGAGGCCCTGACTCATTCGGTTGAACCAAGCTAAATTGCGTTTTGAAGATTACATCCATTTACGCGATGCAATTAGCATAGAGAAGAAGATGCAGAAAATGTTGGGCTATTTAGGTGCTTAGGTGCTATTTTACCGGCGACATACACAGGTAGGCCAAGTCATATGTACATAATATGTTCGTCATTATGGTCGGCCTGGAACTATTCATTACATTTACATGAAATCCAAAATGGATGGAAATTATTCTACTGCTGCTTCCCGAACAATTATCAAGTGATCGGCTCGACATTACCACACGTGTTTTCAAGCAATGAGTTTCGGATTATTCAATGATGGATGTATTCAATCGAATGAAAAAAATCAGGCTTGCAGCATGCACACAGTCATTTTAATTTGGTTAGTCGAAAGAATTCGGGCAGATAAAATAGATGAGATTGTATGTGCGGGTATTGCTAATCCTGAAATCGATCCAGACCGACATTATGTTGTAATCACGAATATGATTCATGGACCGTGTGGCACCATCAACCGCCAATCACCATGCATGGTTGACAGCGAGTGTTCCAAAAGGAATCCACGAAAATTTACTGTAGAAACTATCACAGGCAACAAGATGATAGTGGTAGAACTATCATAACTAAAGTGAAAGGAAACGATTTCGTGGTCGACACCAGTTAAAGAATGAAAAGAGTTAATCCGAATGCATCCCCATAATTTTTCGATAATTTTTCTCTGGCACGTGTATGAAGTAAGTATCTAATTATTGTTTTTTTTTTATTCTATTTACCTATACCTATGTGTTATTCGTCGAAATAAAATGCTGTTATATATCTTTTCAGCTAAAAGGTAACACAACATTCATTGACAGGGCGGTACGAAGTTCGCTGGGACAGCTAGTTTATAATAATTGTTTTTTATACAAAGTAAAAACATAGTACTACCATGGACCAATATACTCTAGGTACTACTGACAAAGAACAATTGAAAATAAGCTCAAATTAACCTGGCAAGAACTAATACTATTATAATGTACTACTATTAAAATAAATCTATTGATACTAAACTATACATTCGAAACATTATTTATGCGGGTATATTCTGCTAAACAAAGTTCAAACATTGATTTAGAATGGCATTAAACAACATAGAATCAAACGCAATATAGGAAATTCAGAACACAGTCACAGTATGAAATACAAGTCAATTACTGGCGCCAGTCGGAACAACATAGTATTAGCTGTCCAATTATTAAATAGCAGTAAACAAACTAATTATCTCCCGAATAGCGTTACAAGCTCAGTCATTATCAAACAAGTGTAGAGTCACCTCGCGTTTACAAATATATGGATGGGAAACACAAAAGTGTATAAATCAAACTATAAAAATGTGTTTTATATTGAGCTGGCCCAGAATCGCTTTTGCTACATTTTTCTTTGATGCTCCTCTGTAGCGTGCACCATCATCTTTAAATTGACTATCCACCATAAAAAGGACTAATTTCATTTCGACAGTACAACTCTACAACTTTATAATACAGATGCCCACACACAGCAACTCCGATAGGAGCACAATGTGGGATACCACATTGTGCTGAAATTTATTCAATACAGGGTCACTGTTTCGTTGAAATTTCTACCCACTGTTTACAGGCCTCTTACCTGCGTCTGCACGTAACACAATGAAATAGGTATTTATTATACACTAGCTGTTCGAGTCGGTTCCGCCCGGGTAGAAGTTTTTTTGTAAGTTTTTTCATAACTTAAACGAGGACAAATCCAACTAAGCAAAATCATTAAAATACATTCAGCTGTTCTTGACTTTAGATGGTGTTAGTAACAGTTTACTTTTAAGTCTGTACATTTTAATATTAAATTAATAATAATTAAATCACTAAACTCACCTTGTCACTCTCTTACATACTAACATCCGCCGAGTTAACAGCTCAAAATGCTATATGTTTATAACCAAATTTTGTTCGCCAACATGGCTCCAACGATGGAAATTTCTAGATTTTGTAATTAAATCTGACCACAAATGTTTATTAAACGTCGACAGGGAGGCTTATTTAAGCTTTGATAGAGACGTCAGTTTAAATATTCTACAGGTAATACTGATTTATTTAGAGAATACACTACTAAATTGTATTATAAAGCTTGTTTATTCTTCTCACTTTACTTGTAGTTGTGTGTACTGTTTAACTTTGAATATGTCATATTATGTGTAATTAAAAGAGAAGCAACTCTTACTAGATATTGCTATCCCTGATAAAAAAGACTACCAAAATGTAACCGCAAAATAAACTATAAAAACGAACTACAAAAACAAGTGAAAAATCACACCCGAATTTCACAATAAAACTTTATCAAACTAAGCTCATGTATTTTTAAAATATTCGAGCGTTCAATTTTAGCGGAGCTCTTAATTCCGACAATATATTGGTATTATTGTGATGGAAACTGAAAAATGCACAGCTCATAACCAATCAGAGGGTTTCGTAACGCGAGGATGGCAACACATGTGTTATTTATCGATGTTCCGGGGAAAATATCGATGCATATTTCTGGAACAACAACACCATATGATTTGTGGTTTTTGGGGAGATTAGGGTGATATATTACATAGTTTTGGATTCTAGTATAGAATGCATTGAGTAAGGAATGAACCGAAATATATAATTTTCATGATTTTTAACGGACTGAAATAAAAAAAAAGAAGACGGAACTGGCTGTTCTTCTCTGCTTGGCTGCTCATTTTACCTTGAAACAAAGTCTTTTATGATTAGAGCATCTAACAAATATTGTTCAAGTAGTATTCTTTGCATTTATCTTTACTGTTGTAATATGACAGAAAGTTATAACATTAAAAAAAACTGAAATAGAGCTGATACATACTTGTTCTATCATATAAATATTAATATTTTACAAAGTAATATAATCATATAAACGGGTAGTATTTAAAGAAGTAAGAGACACATAATTGCATTACAAACACGAATCATAATAATTGTAGTCACACGAAGATTAATGTTTATCTTATTTGTAAAATAGATATTATCCATACTAATATATTATAAATGCGAAAGTAACTCTGTCTGTCTGTCTGTTACTCAATCACGCCTAAACTACTGAACCAATTTGCATGAAATTTGGTATGGAGATATTTTGATACCCGAGAAAGGACATAGGCTACCTTTTATTGCGAAATATGTACCACGGGCGAAGCCGGGGCGGACCACTAGTATCTTATATTTCCAATGTATTGAACAAGATTTCAATATATCTTGACATAATATTTTCAGCCAATGTATCTATCCCCTAACATGTAGGATAGGATCACAATAAGGTGCAATAAGTCTACAGTAGACGGTTAGGCGAATTTGTCACAGATTCCGAGCTGTGACATTTCATATTTTTTATGCACTCTATTACGATAGATTTTTGTGTACACGTTGTATACACAAAATTGCATATATTTTCAAATATTTGGGTCTTAATAGTTAGATACGTGTCTATATTTAAAGAAATGATCCAATTCATTATGAAAAAGACTACGTTCTACTAATACTACTACTTCAAGTAACTTTAAGTAATGAATAAAATAATAAATGATAATGAGATTTGTTGAGATATACGTTTTAGAGGCATAAAATGTATTTCATATAAAAATCAGTGTTAATTAATTAATTCTTTTTAGAACTTCGCTAATAATTAACACTCTTATTATTATAGAAATTATTAAAAAGCCAAGGGTTTTTTCTTAAGAGCCTGAATGTGTAATGTTTGCTTGAAAAAACCACGATAAAATAACTCTGTAGTGTTTCATGTACATAAAGATGTTAATAATTAAAAGAATTGACTTATCCATTATGTTTACATCTATATAAAATGAATGCTAATTTTATAACAAAAAGTCGAATTGAATTATTAATAACAAATAGTTGACATGAACAAAATAACAAACACATTTTAAATATACAAAATTTAATCACGACAAACACTACAAAAATATCAGTACCTACCTAATAAAAATGCAGTATCCACCTATAAAATTACCAGCTATTTCGTATATTGTTGCTAAATTGAATAAATGTTATAACCACTAGATATTTGGTACTAAAATTTGGTACAGGCTGAAAATTCATGCATGTATCTGCGCTGCAATGTAAGCCCCAGATTCGGTTATGATTTAACGTTGAGGCAAGGCTTTAGGGGTATAACCAGTTATTGCTAAGATTCTAGATTAATGTATGTAAATATAGTACTAAATTACGGTAGGTATAGAGGAACATTTTAGTTTAGTAATGTTGTATGCGCTAATATTGTATGTAGGTGTACATTTAGTTAAGGCATATTTTAAACGTTAATATTGTAATACAGAAAGATTCCACGTATGTATACTAAAGTTAAAAAGACGAATCATAATTGTTTTTGTATGTATGTTTGTAATGTTTTCATAAAAACAACTGGGCCGATTTGTAAAATTATTTCACATATTTAGCTGAAATATACTGAACAAAGTATTGAAAATGAAAATGAAAATCAAACATACCTAAAACTACGCCAAAACTAATAAAAAAGCCAAGCTCGAATAAAAATCGGGCTAGGATCACATTCACAAAGAAAATAATGAATACAAAAGCGTCCTTCTAAAAGTAGCCTATCTTCCACCAGAGCGCTAGCTTGTGAACCCTTTATAGTCCACCTCGCTGTGACTTCGATTTCACTAACAATTTATTGTTTCCCAGACCGTGTACTAAATACTGAGCATATTCAACGGTACACGTTTTGTGTGGCACACACCCAACTTTATATTTTATAGCTATACCTTGGGATTTCTGAGTGCATTTGGACATGCTTTGACTTGAGAAGCGTTTGACTTTTCGATTTGGTTGCGTTGTTTTGCTTATAGTATAAGATTGTTTTATGTGTATATGAATAGATGGCTAGTAAAATAGATCTGAATATTAATGGCTTAATTTCGTAAGTTATATTTTGTAAATTACGCTACGACATTGGCTACGACCAGACAGACCATACAAATCATTGAATCATCGTCAATTGTGGTGTTTAAAGTAATTGCCTGTAACAAAACATTTAAACTAGCTTTAATATCTTCAGCACCTTTAGCGAGAAATAATATACACTGTACTGTACTTGATTTATAAGCTGTACTAGATTTATAAACTCATAATCTACTATCCTAAAACAATTTCAAATAGACAAAGACAAGTATGCAGAATCTTGAATTTCAATGCACCAACCAACTTATCTCTCGAAACCGAAGACAAGGGAAATAAATTCAAAACTAAAACACTGAATAAATGTGACGTGACGGGCCGACAGCAATCCTCCTCAATTCCTCCTGCAATATCTCGTGGCGCAGGTATGCGGGTGTTCGCTTGGAAAATTTTGAGAAATACAGCTGTGAAGAGCTACTATATATGGTACCGCCCGCGGCTTCGTCTGTGTTCTCAAAGATGTGTGTTGTAAAAATTTGTCTGTACCACTGTTTATCTGCCCCCTAACTATCTCACATAAATCATGCCCTAAGTTTATATTGCGACGTCATAGAAAGACAGAGAAGCAAAAACGCACACTTTCGCATTTAAAATATAAAAGTACAGCTATAGTTAGTGTATTAATATACATAGTATAAATACCCATGTCTAATATATCATACCTACACTTATATTTACTTTGCGACTGTTGTTAGTTTCGTTTATTGATAGTTTAGCCCAGTTTAGCCCATGTTTAGCCTGTGGACGTTTACTTGGCGTTTACGAGATAGTAGAAATGATCTTGAAGCTTCTTTATCACCAACGTTGGTATTAGTATGTATTCAGGTCTTTGAAGTACTTTGAAACTATTAAAATTAAGCTATCTTTGTAATGTTAATGTGTATATGAATATTGACAAGGCAACTTATTAATATACAAGAAAATAATTAACCTACATAAAATTGGTGATATCAGCGTAGTACATTATATTCTGTGATATCAGCTCGTATTTAAAATCTTATTCAGAAAAGCATGGCCTGATTTAAGTAACTAGTTTCTTTAGTCGACTTCGTCCATATTATATTTTTTGGAAACTATTTTGCAAATTAATTTTACTTTCTTATAACTTCCTTTTGTTCTTTTTTCCATATCACCTTCCTAGCATATCTAATAATGATAATGAGAAATACTTGATTCTACCTTTTAACCTAAGATTAAGCAACACATTTTTGTTTAACAACTCCATACAAGAAACACACGTACTACCTTGTAACATAACAATATCAAATATATTTCAAGCATTCGGAACTCGTCTTGAATGTTGCGATTTCATTTCATACGACAGCGCTCCCACATCCTAGGAACGTTGAAATGGCGGAATTTTAATATCCACTTAACTACGCCTTATCTGCTATAGAACATTCTAGAAACTTCTAGTGAATTCTATGTCTAGAACTTGGTAAGAAAGGTTGAGCTAGGTACTTTTTTTTAACTTAATCTACGAATGATGTAAGGAGTATTTAATTTTTATTCTTATTGAATGAAATTTAGAGATAATTGATATTTTAAGTATAGAAATAAAAAGTATGGGAATTACCCCGAACCCGCGTACTTCATCGACTAAAGAATAAAAGTTAGGTTCCCTTTTTAACCTAGGTTCTACTAAGGTTATTTTAATTTTCGATTTTATAAAATGTTATTAATAACTAAATCAAATGTTACATTTGATTTAGTTAGTTAGTTTAAAATATGAATAATTCGATCGAACCCGCATCTTTCTCTTAAATGTACTTAAATTTTCAAATAAATAAAAGGTTTTTTTTTAACATTTCCCTACAAAGCGGTTTCACAAATGCAAATTTGAAAGACGCAAACTCGTATTTTTCTCCACGCAAAGCAAAAAAAACTGCTTCAAATGTATGGTGTTAAACACCTTTCTGGATAAAGCGTCTGGAAAAACTGCTGTATTCACTTCCATCTCTTAATCTTTAGAAGAAATAATGTATTTATTGTTGTAAAGAATATTAATTTATTTTTCATTCCGAATTCTCTATATCACTTTTATATGTATATTATAAACAGGCAAAGCATTAAACATGGTTTCATCTTCATGCTTTTCCAATAAAAACACACAAAATATTTGGTAATCCAGATTGTAATCTCTTGCACTCAGGTTTAGCCATAGGTTTAGCACTTTAGGAAGTTTCATCTAAAAAGGATCAATAGCTCTAAATCCATGATAAATCCCATCGCGTTTTCCATAAGTCCCTTCAAAAAACGCGTTAAGAAGGAAAATTAATTATACCCTTTTGAAATTTTTTTAATAAGTTTTATTATCCATCAGTATATTCTGTACTATTTTGAAGTTTTTTTTAACTATAAAAAGAAATTTGAATGAAAATTCAACTGTTGAATCATTATTAATTAATAATATCTGTTATTCTGTATTCATTTAAAAAAATAGAAGTCATAGATATAACGGTCATAATATACTTACTTATGTAATCTCAGTATTACTACGGGTACATTCCCTGATGACTGGAAAATTGCAAATGTCATCCCAATTCATAAATCTGGTTGCAAATTAATGTTCTCTAATTATCGACCCATATCTCTTCTGCCGACGCTATCCAAAATTTTGGAAAAAGTCGTAAATAAAAGGCTTCTTTCCTATCTGGAAAAAGAATCGCTACTTGCTTGCAACCAATTTGGCTTTCGCCAGAACAGGTCTACTGACGGTGCTGTTTCCTCCCTTGTTGATTGCATTAGCAACAAATTAGACTCGGGACAGAAATGCATCGCGGTATTCCTGGATCTGGCGAAAGCTTTCGATACTGTCTCGCGGCCCATTCTTTTACGTAAGATGGAATTGTACGGAGTTCGAGGCATCGCTCTGCAATGGTTCACTTCTTACCTTACTGACCGTCGTCAAAGAGTGTGCATAAATAATCAACATAGCACTCTAATGAACATCCCATATGGCTTACCTCAAGGCAGCGTGCTCGCTCCTACATTATTTTTAATGTACATGAACGATCTCTGCTCCCTTTCCCTTCTATATACCAATTTGTTCTCTTTTGCAGATGACACAGCTCTCGTATTTTATTCTGACAATTGGAATGAAGTAAAAGCTGAAGCTCAAAATGGTCTTCTTACTATCGCTTCTTGGTTACAGGACAACCTTTTAACCTTGAATATTGACAAAACTAAATTCATTAGTTTCAGTATAACGAGTCGCTCTGTCCCACCTACGTCGCTAGATCTTCGAATCCATTCGTGTACAAACTCTTCTTCTTGTGTATGTCCATCAATTGTAGAAGTTAACGAAATCAAATATTTAGGAGTCATTATTGATTCCAAACTTTCCTGGGAACCTCAGATCAATACACTGTCCTCCAGGATTAGAAAGCTTATACACATATTCAAAAAATTACGTTCAGTTGCCGATGCCCATACAATAAAACTAGTTTACAAAGCACTCTGCGAATCCATTATTTCTTATTGCATTTCAGTCTGGGGAGGCGGTGGTCTCACCCTGATGCTTAAAATTGAGCGCGCTCAACGGGCAATACTCAAAGTTGCTTACAAGAACAATTTTTACTTAACTTAAATTATAGTGAAACTGAAGCTTTGCTTGTCAGTGAAAAATAAAACACACACACACACACACACACACACACACACACTCTCTCACACACGCACACTCACTTACTCATACACTGGAGTTTGTTAAATATTTTATTTTTGTCGGGGGTGGACAAAAATTTTGTGTAACATTTTTGCGTTACGTTACGCCGCGCGCGTGACATTTTTGCGTTACGTCGTACTCGTGACATTTTTGCGTTACGCGCCAACTTTTTCTTATCCCTACCACGCGTGATTCGACGTATACTTTCTCCAGCGGAGTAGGGATAGCGTATCGATTTAAGAGGCCGTATCGATTTTAAGAGTGATTTTGACTTGTTTCTTTAATTCTTTAGGAGCTCGTTTAAAAAAACTAACTACTATGTTATATGAAAGTAATGGTATAATTTAAAATTCTCTAGAATATTCGATTATATAGATCTGCCGTAACAACGTTTGCGCTCCCGTATATAATCTAAAATTCTAGAGAACTTTAAATTATTCCATTTCTTTCATAAAACATATAATATGTATTTTTTTTATTGCAAATTTTTAAGCATTAACCTATCATTTAGTGTGTATTTTTTATTTTTTTTTAACTCTGTTGTAAGAACTAGAAATTAGACGCCATATACGCATAAAATTTCATCAAAGTAAGGCTATTTTAACTTAGATGTTCTTTGAATTTTTCAATAAAAGTACATAAATTGCCTCGAACATATTTTAGGATGTCTCAGTGTCTTTACTGTAGTATATTTTATAAGAAAACTTCTTCTATTAAATTCCGTGTAAAATACAAAGACACGAACGTCCCGCATGGAAAAAATTGAAACACGCCTTAGGTTATTGGCTATTAAACAAACTGGACAATGAATATCAATAAATTGTCTCGAACGTATTTTAGATATTGAATGAATCTTTAATTTAAGATATCATCACACATTGTTACTAATTTAGTTTTGTTAAACGAGCGTCTAAAGAATTACAGAAACAAGTAAAAATCACTCTAAAATCGATAAGGACTCTTAACGTACGTCCAATCACTTTACTTGACCGTTTTTCTATTGCACTCGTATTTATTTCCAACGCTCTATAGTGACGTGGTAATATTATATTAAGTGATCAGCAAAATCTAAGTGTTTATTTTAATTCTAATTCCAGTGAATTTCTAAAAAAAGTAAGTAATTACATCTCTTTTTCTAATACTTAGGTGTAATTATGGTATTTATTTTTCTAAGTTATTCAAAATTAACCTCACTTTTTGATTGTATTTTTCAATTTTTTCAATTTTATTATGTATAGATACACTAACACGTGGGTGAAATTATGGTATAAATTTTTTCTAATACTTGAATGTTGATTGTGGTACATATTTATTTTTCTAATTCTAAAATATTTAAAGTTATTCTCAGTTTTTGATTGAATTTTTTAAAACACCAACACGTGGGCGTGATCATGTTATTTATTTTTCAAGTTATTTAAGCTTAACCTCTGTCTTATTATGTATATATTATGTACTATGTGCGTCATTAATTTCTGACTGTTTCGAGATTGGTGCAAAATAAAACAGTGTATAAATAAAATTAAACAATTGAGTAAAAGTATAATTTCATAGATAACACGTTGAGAAGTTCCCTGTATAAATATATACATATCTTGTATAAATACATACATAATATGCCTATAGATCTTTACTCAATTGTTTTATTTTATTGATTTTTTACAAATTTTATTTACACACTATTTTATTTTGCACCAAATTTCGAAACAGTCAGAAATTAATGACGCACATATTATATATACGTTTTAATATAGAATATTT
>CAJQZM010034019.1:14905-30641 GCA_907164665.1 Colias nastes
TATTACCTCTATTGTTCGAACAAAAATAAGTTACCGACTTTAAGAACTTGCCGACAATGTAAGTACACTATTGTTTCTTAGAAAACATCTATGACTCACGTAAACACGTGTTTGTCGAGTCGAAATCCTTTATAAGTTGAAAACTCTATAACTCGAATTTTAGAACTACCGCACGAGCCGAGCGAGCGAAGCGAGCGAGTTGCAGTAGCGGCCGGTGTAAATATAGCGAGGAGCGAAGCGACGAGCGTGTTAGATTAACATATTTCTGTAATATTGTATATAGTAAATTATTTTTTGAAAAATAAGGTCATAAAGAAGTTTCACTTCTTACGTGTGTACTCTAGTACACGCACACTTTTTCTTTATACTTCTTACATATGGTAGTCTTAAATTTTTAAAAAACTAAAATATATTTTTTTTTAAAATCAAAATATATTTCTGTGACATCGGAAGAGACTAGTTTCCCACAACACAGGGGATCCTAGTGTGGGGACTAGTGTATCTCTATTACGTGCCCGTTATTTTAATATGCAATTTTTACTGTATTCAAAACTTGTTGTACTACACTGTGTTATGAAACAAATAAATGATTTTTTTTTTTTATTATTTTTTTTTTTTTATAAGCTGATCGAAAAAACGTAAACCTTGACTTGACTTACTTTGAAATTAGTTTAAAATTTGAAATTTCATAACAATGCTCAACGCGGCCATATTCAAAATAATTATAAGCAAAGTAAGTTATAATTACCAAATGAAAAGCCGATAGTAAAGTCCCATGTCCCCTAGTGGGGTAAGGGGCAGATGCAATGCATACATCTGTTTCACTGATCGATTTTTTTTAGGTACCAGTAGGTGATCAACCTTCTGTGTCCTGTCAGACCGAGACTTTTTTTATCTTCGTCTCCACTGCGATAGAATAGCCCATAGAATGCCTCCAACTTTTCCAAATCCTGTTTAACATAAGTCATGTGGGTTCATTAGTAATTAGTAGAAATCAAGTGACTGTCCACGGTGAGATGCAGTGCAGTTAAATTGGAAACTTGCCTCGCCGCAGATTTGGCTGCACTCAGCTGTAATTAACAGAACTAAACAGTGTACCGTCAGATAGTTACGGGTTTTTTGCTTTTGGGAAATTGGGCGTAAATTGAAAATATTGTTGTTAGACGTAACTTTTGATTTAATATTTTTGTGGATGAGTAGTTGTCACTATTTCCTGTCAAAACATGTTTAGCTGTCGAAATTGCCACTTTCCTTTGACTCGGCGCATTCGTACGAATCGTGCCTAGAGGCTCAGACGTTGTTTATACGACGTTCGACCCAACTACCCTCACTTTACTAATAGTCGTTGACTCGCTGCGATTTGTTATCAACTACCTACATCAATTAGGTAGCTGTGTAGAATCGCAGTTACATTCTTATTACATTCAAACTAATACTTAACCAGGCCTCGCGTGTTTTTTCTTATATTGTGATAATGAAGTAATGAATATTCTACGCAATATTAATTTGTTTTATAATTCGTAATCAAACTGTGTGTAGACTAATATGAAAAGGCATTATGTAAATAAAAGTAATCTGATTAGTTCTAAATGATTCAGGCTGTGATTAATTGTACCCAAGTATCTTATGAAATATAGGACACTTTCTGGTACACAAATTTATAAATACAAACTCTATTACAGAGAAAATAATTAAACTCAACACTTGTTTCTATTTCAGTACTTGCAACTACAACCACACATTACATACAATTACCATTTTTTTTAATATTTTTCCTTGTAAAATCATTACCTAAATCCAAATCCCATCTGCTGACCGTACTCCAGTCTTCACTTACTGAATTGTTTGTCGATATAACTTCCGCTAACACTAACGAAGCGCACATCCCAACATTTCTACTCAAACTATCTAATTTTAGGCTCCAATGAGTTATCCGAATATAAGTTCTGCGGCTTGGACCGTCTTGAAAAGTTCTGAAGGTTTCACTGTCCCGATTTGTCAGACATAGACATGTGCACTGTGCTCTGAAATTATTTAAATAAGTTGAATTGTCCTTTCGTTTTATAAGTCGTTCGTGTCACACTGCACAAGTGCACACGTATGTGCAGTCAGCAGTGTGACATAGTATTGATACTGCTCAGATACTGCATAATATTATCATAAAAATTCCATATCTTGTTATATTATCAGTTAAAGGAAAATACGAAAAGTAATGGCAAGACAAAATTAATCAAGTTTGTTACAATTTTTTATGAGCAATACGCGTCATAACAAATACACAGCTTACAAACTTAAAACTTAAACTTAAATAGTTACGAAAAATGTTTTAAAATTAGTTATTTATTATGAGTATAAACAACGTTTCTAAAATTTACGGCGAAAACGCGAGCTGACTGTCAGCAATTCAAAGTATTTTAAGTCAAACAAGCACACTGCTGTATTCCATTATTAATTGTTCCGCGCAAACAAATGTGAATTTAATTTCAGTTACATTTATAGCGCAAACATTCGCAAAAAGGGATTTTAACAAACATTGGTCCTTCACAACCCTTACATTAAAACAACAAACAATCGGAATTAGATTTACACTCGAGTAAAACCCAATTGACACCGAAATAGCTGGTAAACGAATTTTATTTTCACGTATACACAATGGAGTGAAAAGCGGGCAATAATAATTAATTTTTATTCGACGGCGCGAGTCGCTTGGAGTGTTGCCAGGTGAAAATTTGAATTTTTTACCGCCATCGAAGACACGTTTAAGGGTGAATGGGAAAGGGGTTGTTTTTTGTGTAAGTATCTAAATCTTTCCCCTTGTTAACACCTAACTAAAATTATGCTCTTGAAGAAGGTTTCCTTATTTTACCTATTCTAATAGTAAAATTCCGAATTCTAAGTTTATGCATTATATAAATTCCTCCTATCATCTAGCATTCAGTTCATATAACTACCTATAACTTGAAATCTTAAATATACAAAACTAGCAATTATATTATCTGAGTTTGACGATACCTTTTTGATAAGATTTTGATACATTTATCCATATACCGGGTGTAATCGTTAAGTGTGTTAAATTTAAATTTTCAGATATTTCTCGTTGTATTTTAAAAGTCATTATTGTCATTTTACTAATTATTGTGTAAAGTAACTACTTCCGATGTCAGTTTAAAGTTGTGATACGTAATAGTTATGGAATAATCGCCTGTGCACACTTAACGATTACACCCTGTATATTTTTTTTTTCATGGCAAACTCTGCGAAATGTATTTCAAGCTATCTTGGATGTCTGATAAAAATCTCCAACCTCAACCGCCGACGTATGCGGATGTGCCTGAATGGTAGATTTATAAGCCAAATGGGATATCGTAGTGGAGTAATGGAAAATGTTACCTTTTCAAATTCTTACAGCTTATAAAAAAACTTATCTGAATCATTGACGTATATAATAGACACCTTATTTTCAACTTATTCACTGTCTGTTTTAATATATCCTATAATATGTAGTGGGTTCCTATTTCGTTTTATGTCATAATGTTAGCACAAGGTTAGCACAATAATAATTTTGGTAATAACACAGACTAATAATAATATACTACGTTAATAAGCTTTAAAAACAAAGTTTTTTGTAATATATTAATAACAACGCCATCTATTATCACCTGCTTGTATTAATAAGAAACTTTCTCGGTAGTTTTTCAATTTGGTAATATGATGTATTAGTACAGGATTTGTAATAAAGATGACTCTGATAGCAACGAAAAATTTCACTATCCATACTATAATATATTAATATTATAATTGCGAAAGTAACTCTGTCTGTCTGTCTGTTACTCAATCACGCCTTAACTACTGAACCAATTTGCATGAAATTTGGTATAGAGATATTTTGATACCCGAGAAAGGACATAGGCTAATTTTTACCCCGGGACATAGGATAGGTTTTATCCCGGAAATCCCACGGGAACGGGAACTATGCGGGTTTTTCTTTGACTGCACGGGCGAAGCCGCGGGTGGAAAGCTAGTAGGTAATAAAAATGTTTATTTTAAACAAAATAATACACTTAAAATTTCCAGTAACCACTATTATGTGGTTAATGGCAATTATAATAAGAAAGATTTTAAAGTAGGTAGATCTTACAGTATATATACCTATTGAAATTATAAAAAAATCTCAGCTTTCTAACTCCGAATATTACTTAAGTAATGTGACTGTTGGAATCTCAGATGTACTTAACAGTAAAATTAATATTATAATCCGCGTAATCAAATCTATGAATTTCGGAATTATGTATATAATATACCTAGATGTATTTTATTCTAAAAAAATGTTATTCTAAAAAAATGTTAAATTTTACAACACCACCGATTACATAATATTATTACAGGTTTTTTTTATAAAAATTAATAAACTATGAATAGGAACTATAAAAACTGTTGTTAAAAATACTCTTAAATATTTTGAAAATATAAATAAAAAAAATATGTTGCTTATTAAAAAAAGGATTAATTGTGAATGTTTTTAAATTGTTTATAAGTTTGTTTTATTTAAACTAATCACCATGTGTTCTCTCGGTCAACGCTCGACCTATTGACCTAAACAGAGGAACGCAACAGTTTTAAAAGTTAATTTATTGATTTTAATAAGCAGTATCTAAATGAAGTTGCTTTTTTTATTAAAAAAATATGTATTTATTTGTAAATAAATTTTAAATACGAAATTACTAAACCTACGTCATGATCGTATGAAATTTACGAATATTACTTGGTCTGTAGTTACTATTTTCTTAGCGATAGAAAACTGACCTTACTTTTTCTTCTTTCTAGAAATCGGTTCCATTTATACCCACTTCTCATTAACGAAAAAGACATAATTGTTTGAATGATTATTAATTAATATTGATTTAATAATGATTATTATTTAATACAAATCCCACATTGTAATCATCGATTTATGGATATAATAATTGGTGTCCAACGCCGTATTGTGATTTGTTTACCCTAACTGTTAACAACCTAACTGTATATTTTCAAAAAGCCCTTTTAACCTTTTATTTGTTGAGCGATTACGGTGCATAAACAATATTTACATTGAATGTTGTAAAAAGATTATTAAAAGTAATCATTTGTTTTTCAATCAGAAAGAATCACAAACTTTGATCGAAAAAAATAGATACTGAAGTAGGTACTTACTTTACTTTACAACTGAGGAGCGTCGGAACAAAAACCGATAAATGACATTCATTCATTTTTTTTTATGATGCCTATTGATTGGTCTCGTACATATTTTGGTCTATAGTTAATGTAACCTGGTCAAAAAGTGATAAATCCACTCTAAATCCGTCCACGAAATACCCGGATCTGAACATAAACCGATAATTCCGTAAAAAAAATCGTACTAAACCAGCGATCAGAGCGTACAGCGAACTAAAACCGATAAATCCCTAACATTAATTAGTGTTGACTCTATCAAAAACCGATAAATCTGTTTGATTTGGTCAAAAACCGATATATCCATTTTTATTTTTTATAACTCGATAGGTACCACAGCTACTAATGCCGAATTTAGGATTCCAAACAGTGATCCTAACACCAATAAATTGATAGATTTTGTTTAACTCTAAATTAGAAAACCATGAACTTGGACATATTTTTACATTTTCTGACAAAAAACACAAATGTGATTTATCGCTTTTTGTTCCGACGCTCCTCAACTGTAAAAATGTTTCAAACCTGTGGTCCAAACACTAAACAGCTAATTGTAATTAATGATGATTCATATTGCTATCATCAATCTTTATCATTTCATTGAATTGTGATATTTTCATCAATCGACAATGCCTAACGGTTCCGATTCAAATTTTTTGCGTTTTGCCAGTACAAACAGAATCAAACGAAGCTTTTGTTAAAAACTGGGCCATCATTGTTCGCGAAACAATTAAACTTTGTAGCTGTAAGTATCAAAAGCGCAAAAATGTTGAAGATGTCTGATCTCACACATTCGCAGTTGAAACCGCGCTCGCGACGACCGGCGGCTAGTCGAGCGCGCGCATCGCTAAAGAAAAATAATTTTATTTAAATTTTGACGTTTGAATTTTTTTTATGTGCACTTGAATTTAGACTAAGGTCAACTCAACTCATCTCCTACCAAAAATTGATGTAACTTTGTTATTGTATGCTAATCAAGTTTTTGTTTACATTCAGTACTAAGTGCTTCGTATTGTTACAATTATGGTGTGTTCTGTGAGCATTCAATTTTGTTAGATTGTTAAGGATTTTACAATGAAGTGGTCAAATCTTTTGTTATTGTTGACCCCGGTTTTGGCCAATGTGAGTGAATTACCACAGAATATTACAAGGTATGTTTTAAAATAATTAATTATCTCTACAGGTCATTGATATTTCGTTCCTTACTTATATGACTATGATTTCATCTCTCTCATTAAAATCAGCTTTTTTATAGGTATTATAATTACAGGTATATGTTTTGGTATAGAGCACACTAGGTAGTAGGTACCCATTACCAACAAAGTATTTTTTTGTTGATGAATCAATTCTCAGGAAAACAATAATTACCTACGGTGTTATTATAAAGATTTAGTTTTCAATTCAAAAAAGGGTTGGTGATTCATGTTCGTATCAAAGGCAAAAGTAAAAAAGATATACCGAACTTTGTTTTTAATAATTTTATTTAATGATAGGTAATTAGCATCAGACCCGAACCAAATTTGGTTTTTATTATGTATTGAGTATCGTCATTATTATCTCTGTTATAGAAATGACGAGAAATCCTACACAGTCATTACCTACCAAATATTCATTTTTGTTTGAAAATATATAAAATATAACAATTAATTAATTTTAACTTGTAAAAAAACATCACCCAGTGAATTCAGAAAAGTTAATACGTCTAATATATTCCAATTTACACTATATGTTACTACTACCTCGATGGTGTTTTATAAAAAAATATTTTTTTCTTTTTTTAAATCATAGACTAAGATAAATCATAGACTACTAAGATAAATTGTCCATAGACACAACTCTCTTTCATCTAACCGCTAAAACCATTCGAGAAAATACGTATAATTTTCTTGCAACAACTAATGAATGATTATAGTCATTTAATCAATTCAACGTTTGCTGGCATTCTCCTTATTATTATAGTACAATAACGTCACTGTTTTTGTAAAGATAGACTGATTTAATAACATACTAGTTATTACGAGAGTTAAAACTACTAGTAACTAGCGGCTTTGATTTAAGACCATCGTTAAAAATTGTTTTTTTTATTAGCCCCTTGACAGTAATATAAGCTTGACATGCATTTATTTTACGATTTTATATTAATGCCATATGGTCCATTGAAAAGTTACATTTGGGGTTGCATTTTTTAGAGGACGCAATTTTATTTTTTTGATGTGTAGGGGTGGTCAGTGTGAAGCTATCACCAAGTTTGTGGGGTCGCCACCCTTGTCCCACGGCCGCCATCTTGAAAATAGCGGTTGATATGGTTTTTACGATATATCTCTTAAACTATTTATTTGATAAAAAAAATTTGTTTACATTATTTGTTGCAAATTAAATACTCTACAACTTTGATCCTGCAACTTTTTGTCGTAGAACTATAAATAAAAAAGTTATAAGCGAAAATGTTCAGAAATTAGAGATATTTATATTTCTCAATAAAACTTTTTTTATAATTTTACGTAGAAATGATATTTGACCATTTTTGTAGATTGTTTTTCGAGGAACAACTTTTATATACAACATTTTTTCATTAATTAAATAGCTAAGGTTTTACAGCGCTCCCAAGTGAGTACTAATTTTCAGTACTCTGAACTATACAGTATACTTATATTATGTGTGTACTAATAATAATTTGTCATCAGTAATGGTTTTTTTTGTTATTATAATATTTTTAATAATTAATTTTGCAATATCACTAATAATTAATTATTGAATCTTTTCCCCACCACCCAGGAGGTAGAGTCTGGAAGCGCGACTTTTTTTTACGTCGAAAAGCAGGTCTGAAATGTTCTGCAGTGTGCTTCTATTGTTCTGGAGTATGAGAAAAGAGCCAATAGCCAATATATCTAGTATAGTTAAGAGTACTGAAAAATAGTACTCACTTCAGAGCGCTGTAAAACCTTAGTTATTGACGTTATGAAAAAATGTTGTACATAAAAGTTGTTCCTCGAAAAACAATCTACAAAAATGGTCTGATATCATTTCTTCGTAAAATGATAAAAAAAAGTTTTATTGAAAAATATAAATGGCTCTAATTTCTGAACATTTTCGCTTATAACTTTTTTATTTATAGTTCTACGACTAAAAGTTACTACACCAAAGTTGTAGAGAATTTAATTTGCAACAAATAATGTTAACGATATTTTTTTATCAGTTAAATAGTTTAAGAGATATATCGTAAAAACCATTTCAACTGCTATTTTCAAGATGGCGGCCGTGGGACAAGGGTGGCGACCCCACAAACTTGGTTTTAGCTTCACACTGACCCCCCCTACACATCAAAAAAACAAAATTGCGTCCTCTAAAAAACGCAAGGTTAGGGCTAAAAAATGTAACATTTCAATGGATCAATAGGTTTCTGAATTCAAAATTGATTTGATTAAGGTTTGAGAAAGCTCACGTCAAATAGAAGAAACTATTAGCAGCATTTAAGAATGGTTTAGATGTTCTTAACGTCAAATACCTACTTAATTCAGAAAGCAGTAGTAAGTCCTCATAATCTTCGTCAATCTTTAACCATTCTTAGCTGAAGTTATAAATAGTTTGGAAAATCCAAAAGTGCACGCCTCATAATTTTATGAGGCGTGCAAAATATATAAAAAAATAAAAAGTCGATTTACTATGGTTCAGCCTTAACCCGGAAAAATATTTGAATTCGCGCTTCGCTACAAGTAGTGTCACCTGCTGGACGCAATCCAAAGCATCTCACAGTTGACTTGGTTCACCCCTATTGTATTTTATGTATTTTTTTTATGTATATGGTGTAAATAAAGAATATATATAGATATACTAAAATTATGGAGAACAGTCGATATTTTTTTTTGTTTATTTAATAACAATTAAACCACATCGAATCCCTGAAAAATGAAAGGGTTCTATTCCTGAGCATACTCAAGCGTAAGAGAAAAAAAAAGACTCGATTAGTAAAGTATTTCGGTCGCTATCGTGTTAACAAGAAAATCCTCCGCACATACAGACACACGGACGTCCAAGACAGAACTTTTTAAACTGTTTTTTAACTAGTTTAAATAACAAAAATGACATCAAAAATATCATGAATGTTAAAAATAGTGTTTTTTCTTAATATGTGTGTGTATGTATTATCTTACAAGTGCAATGTATGATACATAAAGACATTTTAAGTTTGAAAAATCAGATGTTTTGCGCGAAGTGACAGTAGTACCCACCTCAACGCTTCGCTTATGAGGCGTGCAAAAGTTGATCCTCACCAGTGTGATAACAGTTGGAATACCTACCTACCGATCAAATTATTTTCAATAGAAAAGTACATTACAGGATCAGCGATGCCACTTACAACCCCATGAATAAATAAACAAAAATAAAACATTTTAATATTTAAATTTACGTGTACGTATCAATGAAAAGTCAATAACCTCCCACAGAAATAACCTTTTACCAATGTTTATTTACACAAATCATTTTCACATTTCATAAAAAAACAATATTTGTCCTCAAAAACTGCAGAGCCAACCTTGCGACTTGCATACTTGACCTACAAACACATTTCCTTATGGTAAAGAAGAGTCATCTATAATGTTTCCGACATTACAATAAACGTGACTTTGTGTATAGATATTTCAATAACAAAGTCCATTAATCTAATTGCAATTTGTAAAGAAATATGAAATAAATACAGAGATATTTAAATTTTGTCGTAATCACATCGTAAATCGCAATGGCAAATTCTTAAAACTCTACGAATATGTAGGTAATATTTGCATTAAGACAATGTCATAATATGTAGGTACTGCGTTTTATTGGATTTAAATTATTATCAAAATAATACTATTTTTCTTCATCATTGACGTTCAAGCAAAGCAGACTAATAAATGCAGTCGACAACAAATTATTCTTTGCAAAAATACAAACCATTTCTCCTTAAATATATTATGTAGATAGCCTTCCTTTATAAATGAGCTATCTAACACAGGCATAATGTAAAACAGCCAATTCGAACTAGCAGTATTTGTTAGAAGTGAGAACGCACTAATAGGGTCGGATTTGAAAAAATCTGATAGCCCATTTATTTAGGAAGATTTTAAGCTCATTATTATTTAAGATTATCACGCTAAGACCAATAGCAGCGGAGCATTGCGGGTAAAAGCGCGAGGCACAGCTAGTTGTAAAATAAGGTTAATAATTCGAAAAAAAATCTTAGAAAGATTTCAGAATTAAAATCATCTATACTTAATTCCCTTCCAGTTCGCCATGCACAGACAAGAACCACCTGTTCCTGGTACCAGGGGTGTTAACAGCTGGCGGCACCAACAGGGCCTGTCTCTCCAGGTTCCACCCTGAGGGTCCAGCGAGAATGCTGCTGACATTGATGGTGAATGGAGAGTCTGTGAGCGCGTTGCGGCAGCTTAATAGCGGTAAAAAGATTTATTGTTTAGATTATTAGTATTGACTATTGAGATGTTTTGTATTGATTTGGCGACGTTTTTTCAGATAAATATTTATCGCTAAACCAAATGCTTTTTTATGAGAATGATGATTTAGTAAAATGTTTCCGACGTAGAAATTTGAAGAAAAATCGTAAATTATGTTTCTTCTATTTTTAGGTGATGGCGGTTGTTTGGACATATCGGTGCCACTTCAACCAAATTCTAAAGCAGAACTAGTTGTGAATGTACGGTAAGCTAATATGACACATTAATTGATCATCATCATTCGTTCATTTGTTTTCTTACTTCGGAGACATGACTTCCAATCTTATTGCATTTTTGTTTTACTTTTATCATAATATTTTTTTCTAACTGCCGACAAAGGCCTCTTATAAATCGACAAATGATCTCACCTATACACGTTTAAACGGACAGATTTAATACAATCTTTGTACAATTAACAATATAACAACAAGACAAGGAGTTTATTTTATAAATGTGTTTAGTTCTTTAGGCTGTATTTATTTATAACATTAACATTACAAGGTATCCGGAAGCATCTTGCACCTGGGAGCGTCGAGTTCCCCTCCGGATCTCCAGCGGGAGGCTGCTAATCATCCACACGGAGCGCGCCAAGTACAGACCTGGTGATCTGGTGCGGTTCCGACTGATTGCTCTGAAAGCTGATCTGACTCCTGCGCATACTAATGTAAGTGAAAGATATGTTTTTATATTGTACTAGCTGTGCTCCGCGGTTTCACCCGCGTGGCTCCGCTTCTGTTGGTCTTAGCGTGATGATATTATAATATAGCCTATAGCTTTCCTCGATAAATGGGCTATCTAGCACCGAAAGAATTTTTCAAATCGGACTAGTAGTACCTGAGATTAGCGCGTTCAAACAAACAAACTCTTCAGCTTTATAATAGACTAGCTGCGCTCCGCGGTTTCACCCGCGTGGCTCCGCTCCTGTTGGTCTTAGCGTGATGATATATAGTCTATAGCATTACTCGATGAATGGGCTATCTAACACCGAAGGAATTTTTCAAATCGGACCAGTAGTTCCTGAGATTAGCGCGTTCAAACAAACAAACAAACAAACAAACAAACAATCAAACAAACAAACAAACTCTTCAGCTTTATAATATTAGTATAGAGTATAGATTATGTGATAACAGCATTGTATGTTCGTTTTATTTAACACTCTTCTTGCTCGCGCTGGTCCCGTCTGGGTTCTCTGTAATTTTTTGTTTATCAATTATTATCTTGGGCAAATGCAGCAAAACTGACACAATTTTTTATACGTGACACTGGCAAATAGATAAATCTTGCCATGAAGAAGGAAAAAAAACACAACTGTCTTTTGTGTATAGATTTTATTTTTATTTATAAGAGGGTATCTACAAAATTAAGAAACTGGATCCTACCTGAAGATGATAATTGTTTTAAAAATATTTTTACTTAAAATTCTATTTCCTGAACGAATGCATTCTCTTGTCTTCAAGACAGTCTATGTGAATTATTAAATTCACATTGAGCAAACAAATCTCCCGATTTTTAGGTCTTCTTTTACAATTTTGTTAAGTTTCCTTCTACCTACTTACTGCTGTATTACGTTTCCCAATTTTAACTTAGTTCAAACAATGCATTAACTTAAATGTAACTTGTATTCCCTAAGCTCAGCTGTGTAAATACTACTTGAGCTTTTATAAGCACAGGATGCGAACGGAATGCCGTCTAACGAGAGAGGTTAGAATCCAGTTTTTATTGCAATAATATCCCTTTAGGATGTTATTGCGTATATAGAAGCCTTGTCACCTTCTAAAAACTAATATTTTTTGTGAGATAAAGTTAAAACTGCAGTCATTAAATAAATATTAAATCTAATCAAAACTCTTCTGTGCACATCTATAGGTACTTACTAATATTATAAAGCTGAAGAGTTTGTTTGTTTGTTTGGACGCGCTAATCTCAGGAACTACAGGAACTCAGAACCGATTTTATCTTAATTTTTGACTCGGTGAACCGATTTTGATAATTCTTTTTTTAATTAAAATCCTAGTTTAGTTTACTTCTAGAATTTGAAAGTGGTTTAGTTTATTCTTAAAATATTTATGCAGGACACTTTTTCTTATCCCTTTCACCGAAAAGCTGCAAGTAATCAATGAGTCGACTAAAATTAAATACAAATAACTGTTCATCATAATTCGCGACGTGTATCCATTATTTGAGATAGCAACCGGTCTTGTGGTCGGGTTCATGTTGTCGTTAAAAAAAAACTGACGATTAGTGGAATGGCTAGAATATTCTTGAAAAAATTGTATAGAAAATTTGTTATTAGCAGTGGCGTACTTTAAGATGCAGGGCTAAATCATAAAACATTAAAGTTCTACTTTAGAATAAGACACTCGAGAAACACAAAATGATCTTTTATACAATTGACATTATACAGGTTTCCTATACTTTTTAAATTAGTAAAAGAACGGAACTTACATAATCAATTAGACGCAAACAACTAAATACTAATATTTAATTTATAGAATTTTAGAAATATCTGCACAAATATTAATACTTCGACAAGATTATTTCGTTCTAGCTATGGGCTGTAGTATGTATTATTGATTATACAAATATATTTCACACAAGTACACACAGTTATGCTATAGTCAGATTTTTTTTACATTATGTCACATCCCAATACCTACACTCTACATGTTTAAAACTAGCCATTTACTCATTATCCTGTTAATCACACTAAACTGCAGCATGTTTACTAAAAGTCAGCGTAACACTGACACGGTTGCGACGAGTTGTGGTATGCAAATAAGTTGTTTACATTATTGATCAGCCGTTTTATAGCTACGGATACATTTCTCTTTGTATTTCCGTTGTTTATTAATTTCATTAGATATTTGATTATCTCCATTTATCAATGAAGTGCTAGACAATCAGTTCGGATTAGAATCAATTTATAAGTGTTATTTATTTAATAAAAACTTGTTTGTTCATAATAATATGAGAAGTAATATATTTTTAAATATACTTTATAACTATAACTTTATAACTATAATATGCTGCATTTGCGCGATATTCCATACATATGAAAAATTATTATAGTAACGAGGTGCTATAACTTATGTATTATTTTATCCTGTTGCCTTGTAGTATGTATTATATTATTGAAAATTTAAAGATATTATTTGTATACTAAGCTTTTTCTATCAAACCTACTATTTTCTTACAGGTATTTCAATGTGTATTATTCTAAAATTATATTCAATTTTAATATTTTCAGATAGACGAAATCTGGCTAGAAGGTCCTCGAGGCGCTTGGGAGGGCACTCGTCTCTCACAATGGTCGCGGGTTCGAACCCGCTTCGGTATCGCTCAACAGCAATATCAGTTGGACGAACTCGCGCCAGTCGGCAAATGGACGATCCGAGCTAAACTGGCTGATGGAACGCAGGTTTGTTTTAGCGCCATCTATATTTATATGCAGGAACTACTTGCATTATGTTATATATAAGTTAATTAAATAAACGAGATTACGTACAACGAACTTATTTTAAATAAACATAAAAATACTTAAATAACAATTATTCTGGATTAATATGGAAATGTGATAGATTTATATCAGCGCCATCTATGGTTTATTGCGCTAACTACAATGAGGTTTCGCTAGCACTGGCCATAAACATTTCAATTTAAAAAGTTTCAGAAAAAAGAATGGTGTTCTTTCAATGTTAAACATACTTTACTGTTCTGTGGTTAAACATTATTGAATTTATAATTTTGTTTTGAACTCATTTTAGATGAATTTTCGTTATAACTAATTACTGTTTCTTGAAAATTTAAAGTAAAAAAATATCAATGTATTTTTAATATGTAATTCACAAACACTGGCCGCAAACATTTAAAAAAAATGCTACAGAAAAAAATTTGGAACGCCGATTTGAAATTTTTACATTGTATTGTATAATGTATTTTGTTTCGACATAATTTTATAGGTATTTGTTTTCACTAATAATTATTCATAACAATTGTTTGAAATAATAAAGGATTCTATATGTAGATAAATTTGCTTTTCGTAATTTTTATACATTTTTGAATTTTTAGGGTTCAGCGGTATTTTCAGTAGCCAATTACGAGTTACCGCCATTTCAGCTGACGGTACGACACGCGCCACGAATTTTAAGATCTAGTGAAAGGCTTGTTTGGACAGTATGTGTGAGGTGAGAACTTTATATTGAAAAATAGGAATTTAATTCAGTATATTTGTACTTTTTCCAACATCTTTCATTAATGATTGATGTTAAAGTAATTTATCTGTAAGTATAAAAAA
This sequence comes from Colias nastes, assembly GCA_907164665.1. NCBI lineage: Eukaryota > Metazoa > Arthropoda > Insecta > Lepidoptera > Pieridae > Colias > Colias nastes. Next base: position 29,897 of record CAJQZM010034019.1, read on the forward strand.
TTATATTGTAATAATTAATTGTAGTAAGTACATGTATTTACTATGTTGAACTTTCACCTATTAAAACTTGTTGTTGTTTGTAAGACGAGAAGATTTAAGTTTAGCTTTGTAGACAATCATCTGTACCAATAAAACAATTTCATGAGTTAATTTATTAGCATTTATTAAGCAGTAGAGGACATGTTAGTGATTCGGTTCCGGGGTGCGGGATCCGAGGGTGGGATCCCACTGACACGTTATACGCTGCCTGATGTTTTAATTGTTTATTTAACCATAGTATAGGTACCATGGGCGTAGCTAGCCATGGGCACAGGGTGGGGCAACAATAAAAAAATATGTTACTAGCAACTATACCCGAGGTCTTATCCCGGTTAATTTTTAGGGCTTCAAACTTCAATAGGAAAAAATCAAAACCCTTATAGATCACTTTGTGGGTCGTCTGTCTGTGTGTCTAAAGAGACCTTTTTTCTCAGGAACGCGAGGCGGTATCAAGCTGAAATTAATAAACCAACTCAATCAAAAGATACAGCCGTTTCTGTTAAACGTTAATTTAACCTCGCAATTCCGATCCAATTTCATTTTTATTTTCTTATTGTTCGGAATAGATAAATAATTAAATGGTCACACCAGCGGAAACGCGATGTATTCAATTGGTGAGGCGACTACCTCACCTGGTGAGGGAGCAGCATTCACATTATTTATTGTCCCAGTCTATCGCGGTCCGTCAACCGCGCCGCTAGCGTGA
>CAJQZM010034020.1:0-15161 GCA_907164665.1 Colias nastes
CAAAATTTTGATTTCCCTAATTGCCATCAGATTCTGGTTTACCTATACCTATGTATAATGTCAATTTTCAAAACATAACCTCAGACGAACCTCAGCATCTGTTATGCTCAGACTGTCAAGTGTCAAACTCAACTCTCAAGTCAAACTATAGAAAGTTCACAGATGTAGTTACTACAGCACAGATTATATAGAAAATATAATATGTAGCTATAAACTAATAATAAAATTGCAGCATTAAATTATTCTCTAAGTAAAATTGGAATGTCTATTTTTAATATTAAAATAACCGATTATTGCTTAATGCGTATACTTACTAAAATATTTTTTTTACGATTTTTGTCTGTCTGTTTGTTCCGGCTAATCACAGGAACGGCTGGATCGATTTTGTTATAAGGAGTAACTTTAGTAGCAGTCCACTTAAACTAGTTTTCTGTAGTTTTTCAGCATAATATAATACATATTATACATATTTGTCGACTTATCAATCGCAAACACGAATATTATTATTCACCTAACTACACCTAATTTTCTTATTTATTTACGGAACCCTGAAATAAATAAAAACTTATTTTAACCTCGAGAATTAGGTTTATTATTGTCTAGTCAAATCACAGTCAAATCAACCACAGCAACAAATATAATATTTGACAATTTGACATAAAAAAATATAGCAGTTCATAGCCATAATTTTTCACAATCACAATTTATATAGATTTTACAGAGTTTTTCCTATAAAATTGTCTATCAAATGCTGGAAAGGTTTATCAGAGCAGTGAGAGCAATAAAAAGAACACCATCTCAAATTTCATTGTAAGTCAGATATTTATAATTCGCTAGACCTAGATGCGTTAGCTAGATGCTACCACAGATGCTACTAAGGAGTAAGGACACTACGTAAAAACTTCCATATCCCTCAGTCACGTAGTAACATCACTTCCCGGGTTATTTTTTCCCTCCTAAAGGACGTTATGCAGAGCTTGACCAGTGTTGTCTGCTGTTTAGTTATGATGGACCGAAAATATTTTTTTAGATTTCTTATATATAAAATTCTCGTGTCACAATGTTAGTCTGCATACTCCTCCGAAACGGGTGGACCGATTCTCATGAAATTTTCTGTGCATATCGGGTAAGTCTGAGAATCGGCCAACATCTATTTTTCATATGTACCACGGGCGAAGCCGGGGCGGGCCGCTAGTAATTATATAAAAATGAAACCCCTTTTCCTTGGTCACGCGCACGGCATCACGCGTGAACGGGTGGACCGATTACGATAATCCTTTTTACACGCTTTATATTAGCTTCACCTGTATGTTTGTTTGTAACCGACTTCTTTGGGCGCGATTTTGACCCACTTTAAACGGCCAGATTTCGTTCAAACTTTGTAGATTTATTGAGGACCGATGACAATACACTAATTTGATAAAATTTTCTATTTTTTAGTTCGGTTTTCTATAAAAAGCGTGTTTTTTAGTTTTTTTAAACTCTTTTATTATATTTTATTATATTCTATTATATTCCTTGAAGTACGAGGATGGTTCTTATGTAGAGAAAAAGTAAATATGTACCACGGGCGAAGCCGGGGCGGACTGCTAGTAAGTAAAAAAATAATAATTAATTCATATAGTTTTATTATTATTGTCTTATGTTGAATACCTATAACCAGCATGTGCAAAGTAGTGATGCAACGAATACTACTTTTACGAATACGAATACGAATACGAATATCAAACCTACTATTCGGCGAATACGAATACGAATACGAATATCTCGCCTTGGTTATAAAAGACCTATTTATTTAATGAATGTTTACTCTTCTAATAATTAAAATTATTAGAAGAGTGAACATTCATTACAACAATAGGCAAATTTTTATTTAAAAAACATAAAATTCGTAGAATTTCTGGTTATAGCGATTTTTTTTTCAGTCGGGATGTTTCCAGCCCTTGAAAAAAGTCTTTCCGAAGTTACTGTACATGGCTTCAGTGAAAAATATTTTTGGGCGAGTTTTTTCAGACTTGGAAAATGGACATCTTCTCGCCAAAAGGCTAACCCACTACCGTCTTGCGTCGCGACGTCCGCGTCGGTCGTTGCGGTTAAGGGCCTCTGCACACGTCATATTTTTACGCGCGATTTTTAAATCTGTAGTAAATAGAGTTGCGTACAAAAATATTCGTTTTTTAAACATTCGTATATTCGCCGAATACGAATATTCGGTAAATGTCTACTATTCGGCGAATACGAATATTCGTATTCGTATTCGTTGCATCACTAGTGCAAAGTTATTATAAGCAACAAACTTTCGTGACAAGGTTATATTATAAGCAAGGTCGAAGGTCACTGTTATCTGCGGTACCAGGAGATGCCTGATACATAGTTAAAGATTGTTCATACTACAGCACCTTTTTATTTTATTTATTTATTAATAAGAGATACACATTACACATTGACCCGCAGTGTCGGTGACTATTTGTAAATTTCTCGGTTGGGGGTATTTGGGAATTAAAAGCTAAGTTTTGAATTCACACTTGCAATTATAGCCAAGTTAATTTTATTTTATGGAATTAAAGTATCATCAATAATACAGACTACAGTAGGTACAATTCAAATTTAATAGCGGCTCAGAACATCGTACGATCCGATGCGTTAGATATTAGCGGGACGTTATGGGACCTGTGCGCACCCGCAGTCGCACCTGCACCTAACTTCCGAACCGCCATTAAGTTTGAATCGAACTGTAACTATCAGTATAATTTAATTATCAGTATTATCATTTTAATTTCTTTGAAACGAAAAGACTTCACCTACTCAGCCTACTCAGCTGCCCAGTAAATCCGTAAATACTTTTAAAAACGAAAATGGGTAGAGATTAAAATGATGGTAGCATAGCATAGCAATCATTCTCAATTAGTTAATAAAGCGTTAAATAATATATAGAAATAATAAAAGCTTGTAATGAAATATGTACCACATCCGATTGATAATATTAATACTCCTACTATGTACATGCACAATGTAGGTAACTGTTGTTATTCAGCAACGATACTGCGAGTAGCATAACCTTAGCAAAGGCTACAAGTCGATTGGCAATGATTTCACTTGGGACTACAGTCCCAAACAATTTTAAAAATTGAAAAAAGATATTTCGTTGTAACAACTAAATGGGAAAATCGAATAAAAAGTGAATACGTTTTATTATAAAATTGAATTGTTGGTTTATAGCGATATTTTAAAAACTTATCTGGTTCTAGAGTCAAATCAGAGCGAATAAACGCATTGAGAAAACAATTCGATGCATTTTTAGAAGAAGATAAGAAGCGGAAAAGTCGTAATGAATATATTTTGGGTTGGCTTGACAGGGTCCGGACCTCTACCACTATCACACCTGTGCGATATAAGGTACTTTAGTACTTACTAGCTTATTTCAACACCACGTAATAAGATTAAAATAATTTATTGTTCATCATTATTTTTTCAGGAAAATCAATGTGATTACTCACAAGAATTAATAACAAAGTCGACAGAATATTTACCTCGATTCAGAACACCAGATCCACATAGAAACATCGTATCGACATATAGAAATGTAGATGAAACGGCAATATTAAAAGAAATAAGTAAGAGTTATATTTTGATACCAAAGAAGCATTCAGTTCCCGACATCAACAATCGTTTTTCCATACCAACTTCTTCGAGTATAACTAATTTATCTAAAGATACTGATTGGAAAAGTAAATATGATATTCTTAATGAAATAAAACAAAACGACGAAGAATATATTAATACGAAACACCAGGATGTACCACAAACTTGCAGCGTGCCAGAAAAATTATATTATGACAAATACGACTTTCCAGAAAAAGACAATAATTCAGATAAACATATTAACATAAATGAAACGCCCCCTGAACAAATAAATATTGTGAACAATGGAGACGAACTACGTAAAACAAATGATTATCTAACAACTGCACCTCAAGATACAAACAAATATGACAAAATTAAATGTAACGAAACACTTGATCACACTAAAAATAATTCCTTGAATGATGAAAAAATATATGTTGCAAATAAAGATACGAAGGTCGAAGATTCACTTAAGAAAATTGATAATGATTTTACAAAAAATCCCGAAAAGTTCATACCTGAATTAAACGTAGTCAATAATGAAAACTTGCTGTTGACACCAGAAAATCAGAATATTATCAATTCAGATAACGGTAAAACACATGAATTCGAAAATGGAGATTTAAATAAAATAAATGAGGATTTAAATCAAAGTACTCAAGAAATTAAATTTAAGGAAAAAGAAAATGATATTCTTAATAACTTTAAAGAATCTGTTAATCATGACTTGGAGACAAAAATTCCATACACCAATAAGAATGAATATAAAGATCTGAACAATCAAAATATATGTCAAACTGAATCGAATGATAATAAACAGCACGTTTCGACAACACAAAATTCGGATTTTATAAACGTAGATAAATTGGAAAGTACAGAGCGGATAGAAGAAAATATTACAAACGTATCCGAAACTCAAGAAATTATAGAAGATGATAACGAAGGTAATATTAACTTAAAAAATGAAGATAATTCCAAAGGTTTCGAAGAATCCAATTTAATCGGTTCAGGTGAGCAATTCCAAACGGATATTGAAACAACTGATCTGAAAGATACTACGGAGAATGATACATCTCAAATAAAAGAATATGAGGATGAACAGAAAAATATGTTTTATTCGGAAAATCCCAATGAAAACTACGCATATAATGAAGAGTTAGGAGGAAACGCTGCAGAAAATGAGACTTATGAAAACAATGAACAATACTCTTATTACGAGGCTGTTAAAGATGAGGCCAACTATGGCCCCGAAATAAATGAACACGCAGAATCAACGGAACCTTACGATCCTAATTATGAGCAACAATATGATAATCAATATGTTGGTAATCCTACCCAATACCAAAATGAAAATTATGAACAAGGTTACTATAATGTAGAAGAGCAAAATCAGGAATATCAACAAGAACAATATCCAAATTACGACCAACAAAACTATGAACAGCAATATCACCAATCAGATAACCCTGTTGAACAGCAACAATATGATAATGTATATGATAATCATATCGTGGAACAAGAAAACCCTAACGTTACATATGAACAAGATGTATTGACCACCCAAATATTAAATGATGAATCTCAGGGGGAAAAACAAGTAGAGCTTGAAAATAGTTATCATGATAATGATGAAATAGGAAATGAAATGGTAGAAAGTGTACCACCTCAAGTAGAAATTTCTCAAGTAGAACAAACAACTGATTTAGAACGATCATAAACTTCTAAAGGCTTGAATTTTAAAATCTACCTACACATAAAATTATTTTTTTCTTTAGCTATAAAACCCTTAGATAAAACCAAACAATAAAAAGATAAAAATACGCTTTTTAGGCACACATTTCTCTAAAATTTTGTATAGGTAATGTAATGAAAAATCTGCCTGCTTGATCCGAAATAAATTATTTATGTAGAACATGTAAAAATATGACGATTGTCGCAATATAATGTTTGTTGATAAGATTCTATCTGCATAATTTATTACTTCGATTTCGTATTATCAATATTCAAATAAATTTAATTGATAATTGACATTTATTTTATTTTATTATATTGATATCTACACTATCAGCTAGAGTCTAGTCAAGACTCTAGACTAATCTTATAAAGAGGAATAGGCTCAAAAACTTGTAGTGAATGAATTTTTAAAACCGGTATTTTAAAAATTCGAAAGCTACATCGACATCGACAGTTTATTTTACTCATGATATTAATCCTTATCAAAATAAATTATTTTATTACTGAGTGCAGTCTATGTAGAAAATATTTGGTCTTTGAATGATTAAAATTTAAATTTGGACGTTTGGTTTTGAGTTACTGGCTAAATTAAAATATTAAGATTTCTGCTGCACGGCCGCGACATGGCACAAGCGCGTGGGCGTCATGAGTCATCAAGGCTGGGGTACGCGTGCAATGCAGGAGGAGAGTTTAGATCTATGTGAGTGCGGCATATTATAACCGTGCGGCTCAGTTATAATATTTTAGAGAGATATTAATAGGCTCCGAAACAACTGGACCAAATTGATATTATTGGTTTTATGGCATTCAAATGCTTTATAAATATAAATTTATAAAGAATAGAAAAAATTCGATCACGAGGCGGGTCACGAGTGGCCGATTTGGTCAGGCATCCGCCCCGGAATGGCGCGAATGGATGCGGGATCGAATTTTTTGTATTCTTTATAAATTTATACAACTGGACCAATTTAAAAAGTATTCTACCATTAGACACTGCAAAATTGAAAGGATTGGAAACAAATAATAATTTAATATTTTTTATTTAAATCATAATATACCTAAAATATATCTACTTCCACATTCAAGTGTTTGTCCACATTCAAGTTTTATTCTGGTAAAGGCATTTTTTCTAATATTGCTGCCTGCTCTGGTATTAAAGCTTCTAAAGGCTTTTTCCAATGAAATTCTTCCCATGGCAATCTTTCCAAACCTGTCGCCCAGTGGTGTATGCGACATCTAACATTAACTTCTTCCTTGTTATTAATCTGTAAAATATTATTAATTTTTAACATTTGGGCTGAATATCTTACAGAAATATCAGATAAAATATATTATATCAAACATAACAGGAAAATAATGGATGTGAATAATGAATATTTATCAATTATATTTTGAATCCCACTGGGTAAATAATTATTTATCATACATAATGAAATGTCATTTAAAAAAAAAAAAAATGGTTGCCTGTAAAGTCGGTTTTACGGGCGAAGATTTTACGTGACAACGATCATAGTTGAGTGGGAGAGAGACGCAAGGCATTCGGCGGGCCTCTCTCTCGTTCGGTGACTCATCGTAACGTTACCGAGCGTTACACTTTTTCATAAGTGACTCCCAGCCGCAACCTAATTTAAGACGTTGTCACGTCAACAGAGAAAGCATGAATGAAACTTACTATAACAGTTACAAAAAATTCTTTTTCCTGTAAAGATAAGTCAGGTCCATTAATTTCTATGGGTGGCATTGTTATAGCATGTTCAGGTACAACAAACCCAGCTTTCCTAAATGATGTTTTAATATGCCATGGTTCGAGTTTCCATGGTGTGGTTTTGCTCATAGTTATTTGTAATACTAAACGAGAGAGAACTCCCATGGTCTGAAAAAAAAATCTTAATTTGATTCTGTTCTATAAAAAGGTTAAGAGAATAATATTGCATGCATAATCTAAACAAATTCTAAGAAATATTATTTAATATTTAGTTTTCTATTATAGATAAATAAAGTATAAGAAATGAGACATATTTGTTTAAAATTTTTTTTTTTTTAATAATAGGATCAACTTTCTAGTGCTCACCTAGATCACAGGTACAGGAAATATTAGTGCGGAAGAGATTACTAAATAACAATATTTTTTATGGTGTAAATGTATAATAGTTCTAGAATATCTTACCCTCTGGACATAAGGCGAAGTAAATTGTAATGTCTCTTTTGATTTATTTTCATCAGTTTTGAACTTCTGTAAGTTTTCAGGTGTAGCATATACTGCCAGTCCTGGTAGCAGAAATTCATTGTAGGCAACATTTGGTCGCAGTGTTAAAACATCGCCAACATTGCCAACACCTGAAAATGTTATACTTAGTTTGTAAAATTTAGGTTTATTACATTATACATAAAAAACACAAATTATTTTTTAAGGTCCTGGTCTGTCTTTATAAATTCATTAAGTTATTTTAAGTATAATTTTCCAGTTGAATTTCCAGGTTTTTCTTTCTTATTTTCGTCTCTTAAAGGATTTCAACTTTTTTGTTTATCCTAACAGCGTCTTTCCAAACTATACAAGGCCAGTACGCAACGGTGTGAAACTAATCACGTATAGTTTGGAAATAACTTTTTTACAAAGTTCTTCCAATCTATACAACAGCAGTACGCAAATACTCGCGTATACTTTGTAGTGAAGTAAGTAAGAATAGCGCTCCAAAATATACAGCGCCAGTACGCATGCGGACTAATCGTGTATGTTTCGGAGTAAGCGCGGCGTCTTTCCATTGCTCGCGCTTATATTATTGTATTGCTGTTTTGAAATCTATTATTAAAATGCATGTGTATTGTGTATGTAATGTTGCGTACTGATCGTATATTTTTTGTATCGAGGATGCTTGTGTCTTCGTTCCCGACTTACAATTGACAATAGTGCTAAAATGTAAGAATCTAATAAGTCCAGAAGAAGACGGTTGCGAGGCGACGGAGCCCCGCTTCGCGGGGCTCTTATTTTTGTGTAGTTAAAAAAAACACGAACCTAACCTAACCCATAGGTAACCCTTATATCTGTTACCTATTTATTTTTCTAAGCTCACCTAATAATATTTTTATTCCATATTTTACTGAATCAATCAAGAAGAATAAAAGTAGATAGATATAGCTGTACAAGTCTTTGATTGCCTACGCCTATTTATTATTTCGCTCAAGCGTAAGTGGTGTAGTAGGTATATTTAGTTATATTTTGCGTACTGATCGTGTATAGTTTGGAACGAAGAAGCAAGCATCCGCGTTACAAAGTATACACGATCAATACGCAAAATTCGTGTATATTTTGTAATAACAAACTTAAAAACAGCATTACAAAGTATACACGAGCAGTTTCCTATGGTTGCGTTCTGGCTATGTATAGTTTGGAAATACGCATCCTAACAAGCTTTGCAATAAAAGTATAGGCTGTAACTTTAACAGATTTAAGTCGGCCAAATTATTTTTGGGGGCCGAGTCACCTCCGTCCGTAGGAGTATACCCAGAACTCTGAATCCCTACACGTGGCCCCCGGGTGGTGCTAAACAGGTGACATGGTGGGAGACAGTTGTCGCGGCTATAAGGACCACCCATCAGCTGAAGACGTGTCGCCAAGCGTTCGTGTTCCGGCATGAAGAAGCTGATGTAGCCATGGTGAAGACGGGTCGAATCAGTTGCGCTTTTACAATCGGGACGATCTGACGCACACTGTCGTTGCTGCTTCCGGTGGCTAGTCATGGAGGGTAGCGGGATCCGAGGCACGGTGCACCGCTGGCCGACCGCTGGTCAGTAGGGGGCCCAAGTAACGTGCTAGCCACATGTGAAAGGCTGCCCCGCCAACCAGCGAAAAATCCCAAGTTGCGCCATAGTGCCGGTTGGCGACCGGATGAGAGGGCCCTATGGACAACTTGGGGGGGCTCGGGCGTCCCCGCAGTCTCCAGACTAGTCCCCGTCATTGCGGCTTCTAAGTGTGTGTCTCAGGTCCAGTTGTAAAGCGCCTCGATTCACTACCGTCTTCTCACCTTCTTCACTCTCCTCTAAAAAACATGAAAAAGGCAAGATACAGAAGTAACGTTGCACAGCGGCAGCACTCCCTCTCGCTGAAAGTGGACCTCACCAATATCAGAGGTCTCCACTCAAATCTCGCTGCAGTCCACTTCCACCTTGAGACTCATAAACCCTGTATCTTGTTCCTCACGGAGACGCAGATAAGATGTCCGTCTGACTTGGCGTACCTATCCTATCCCGGCTACACCCTGGAGCACAATTTTAAAGCTCGGTCAGGTGTGTGCGCGTACGTCCGAGACGACATCTGTTGTCGGCGTCTCCGGTATCTTGAAGACCCCCATTTTTCCGTACTATGGATGCTGGTGGACACAGGCCCAGAGAAACTTCTCTATGCATGTGTCTACCGAGCGCACAGCGGAGACCAGGAGACGATCAGGCTCACAGAGTACCTAAGTGAGGCGGCGGACGCTGCTCAGCACAAATACCCTTCCGCTCAGCTTGTGTTACTGGGGGATTTTAATGCCCACCACCAGGAGTGGCTATACCCATACCAGTGCACTGACCTCGCTGGGAGAGAGATGCGTAAACTTGCTTTAGCATTGAATCTCACCCAGCTGGTTCAAGGAGCGACGCGGGTTCCTGATGTTGAGAGCCATACAGCCAATTGCTTGGACCTTCTGCTGACAACAGATCCAGACCGTTACTCGGTAGCGATTTCCTCGCCGCTTGGCAGCTCCGATCACTGTCTGGTGAAATCTGTATCTGTCTACTCGCCGCCCGATCCCAGTCCTAAGGGCTCTCGGCGCGTGTGGCAATACAAGTCAGCAGATTGGGATGAGATGCGTTCCTTTTTTGCATCATATCCTTGGCGGCCTGTCTGCTTTTCTTCTGAAGACCCTTCGACCTGCGCGGATGCTGTGACTGATGTGTTGCGACAGGGAATGGAGTACTTTATTCCATTCTCCGACGTAGCCATGTCCGGCAAAGCTCAGCCCTGGTTCAGAGCCGATTGCAGACGCGCTGAAGCGCTAAAGCAAGAGGCGTATCTGGCTTGGGTAGACGCTCGACACCGCAAAGCGAGGGACGTATCAGAAAAGAAGAAAGCCTTTAACCGGGCTGCCAAGTCCTGCAAGAAGGCTCTACGGAAAGCTCGATTCGACCACGTTAGCCGTATAGGGAACAAACTGGCTTCTTACCCCTCCGGTAGTAAAGCGTTTTGGTCCCTGGCAAAGTCGGTTGAATCGAATTTCTGCCGCCCCTCACTTCCTCCACTGCTGAAACCTGACGGGACGCTGGCTCACACCGCCGTAGAGAAAGCGAACCTATTTGCTACTCTATTTGCGGAAAATTCTCGTCTGGATCCCGCAAGCGCAAAACCTCCCAGTCTACCTGGATGCGAGGCGAAAATGCCGGAAATTCGCATCCGTCAGACGGAGGTTCTTAAAACGCTGCGGAATCTTGATGTGAATAAAGCCAGTGGCCCTGATGGAATTCCAGCTATAGTACTTAAAACCTGTGCGCCTGAACTTGCTCCTGTTTTGACACGCCTCTTTCGCCTTTCGTTGACGACTGGAATAGTACCGAAATCATGGAAACTTGCCAACGTGCAGCCTGTGCCCAAAAAAGGCAGTCGTGCCGATCCTTCCAACTACAGGCCAATTTCAGTCACGTCCATACTCTGTAAGACTATGGAACGTGTACTGAACAGCCGGCTCCTGGCACACCTAGAAGTGAACGACCTCCTCAGTGACCGACAATACGGGTTCCGCCGAAACCGGTCCACTGGGGATCTTCTAGCGTACGCCACCTACATCTGGAGCGAGGCCATCGAGAATCATGGTGAAGCACTTGCTGTCTCCCTTGATATCTCGAAGGCCTTCGATAGGGTCTGGCATGATAGTCTTATTGGCAAGCTTCCATCCTACGGTCTGCCTGCTGGTCTCTGCGCCTGGATCTCAGATTTTCTGAGAGACCGGTCGCTTCGGGTAGTCGTCGATGGCTGCTCGTCCGACCAAATGGCTATAAATGCCGGAGTCCCTCAGGGATCAGTTCTCTCCGCAACACTCTTCCTGCTACACATCAACGATCTGCTGAAACCCGGTATCTATGGGTACGCAGACGATAGCACTGTTGTGGAGAGATATGTATCCAGCGCGCGAGCCAGTACGGCACAAATTCAGTCTCTACGGGAGGCGATGGTTGATCGCATGAACTTGTCCTTACAGGCGGTCTCCGACTGGGGCGATGCCAATCTGGTCAAGTTCAATGCGTCTAAGACCCAGGCGTGTCTATTCTCCGCTAAACGGAGTCCATTCCACCTGACTCCGAATTTCCAAGGTGTGTCCGTGCCGATAACTAACCACCTCGAGCTTCTTGGTATCACCTTAACGCCTACTCTGAACTTTGGTTCCTTCATTGAATCTAAAGCCCAAGTAGCCTCAAAAAAGCTTGGAATTCTGGCGAAGGTGAGACAGTATTTCAGCCCGGGACAGTTGCTCAACCTTTATCAAGCACAAGTCCGATCGTGCATGGAATACTGCTCTCACCTCTGGGACGGTTCCGCCAAGTACCAGCTGGAGGCGCTTGAGGCGATAGAGAGGCGTGCTAAGAGGCTCATAAACGACGATGACCTAGTAGGCAAAAAGCTCCAGAGCCTCGGTCACCGCCGCAGAGTGGCCAGCTTATCGGTCTTCTATCGGATACACTTTGGAGAGTGCGCTGCGGAACTGCACGATCTCGTTCCGCCATCCCCGTTCTTCCATCGATCGTCGAGGCGCACAGATTCTAGGCATCGCCATATGGTGGACGTTCCATGTACCCGGACTAAGCGGTTCGGTTCCACGTTCTTTATCCGAACCGCGAGGGACTGGAACATGCTTCCTGAGTCTGTGTTCCCCGACGAGTACAATATGGGGGTCTTCAAGCGTAGAGTGAACAGGTACCTTCTAGGGAAGCGCGTTCCATCTTAGACCACATCTCAGCTTAACATCAGGCGAGATTGTGGTCAAGCGCTTCCCTATTACCAATAAAAAAAAAAAAAAAAAAAATTCCTGGGTGTGGTTCCTTAGTGAATTAATGGAAATATTTCAATTCAGTTTCTTTATATTCAAAAGCATTAGAATGTTTCATCAGACTTCAGAGTACAATTTTTTATCTAGAGGAATAGGATTATTACTTTCTACACAATATCACTTAGAATTAAAATGTTAGACAGCCTTACAAACAATAAACAAAAAGATATAGATACCATCAACGAATTTGTTCAAAATTATTTTCATATCTGGCTTCTTTGAAATATTTGTGTCTTCAACTAATTCGTAAATAAAATGCCGATTCTTCATTTTTGGTACTTTACCGCCTTTCTTGTGTAGTGGAAGAGGCCATTTTCTCTTCAGTATAAAGGTATTCTATGGAACAAAATAAACACATATTAAAATAGCCATGAAGAAGACAGAGAAATAAGAATAATTTAAAATGTAATACACACTCTAGTTTGTTGACTTAACACAGCCTGTGTTTGATCTAAAACACAAGTTTTATTAAGTATGGTACGCAGACCCCACATGATAAGTAATAGGATCTACTAATCTGATAATAATTATTAACAATTAAATATTATATCTTCTCATACAGATTTATTATTTTTTGTGAGTTTATAGGTTAATATAGGCTCATAAGTGTTAGGGAAGTGAATAAATAATCGATTATTATTTTAATCGATTATTTTTTTTCCATTGTCGATTTTTTATAATCGATTTTATTAATGGTAAACATCGATTTTTAATAAATCGATTATAAGAATTACACAATTTAAAACGATTTTTGTAAATAGTACTATCTGTGCGATGGATGACAAAATATGACACTTAAGTTGATAGACATAAAAAAAATGTGTGCGTGTACTAGTGTACACACCTTATTTTTCAAAAAATAATTTACTATATGCAACTTTCCAGAAATACACGACAATACAACTTTCGAATCACGCGTGGTAGGGATAAGAAAAAGATGGCGCGTAACAGAAAAATATCACGCGTAACGAAAAAAATGTTACACTAAATTTTTTTCCAACCCCGATAAAGAAGTTTCACTTCAAAAAATTAATTCAAAAATTTCACGTGAAAATTAATAAAAATTACACATGAAAATTTTTAGAAGCATTTTTTTACTGTTACATATTAATTTGTGATAAAAAAAATTAAAATTTACACCTGACAGCTAACTTCAGTATAATGAAAAAATTGGTAAGTAAGTTTACTGAACAAGTCGATCAAAAAATCAGCGCCAACTGTACTCCATGTATTTGTATATATATATTCCCAAATATATATCTAATATATATTATAAAGGCGAAAGTTTGTAAGGATGTATGGATGTATGGATGTATGGATGTATGGATGTTTGTTACTCTTTCACGTAAAAACTACTGAACCGATTACAATGAAATTTAGCACACATATAGAGGGTAACTTGGATTAACACATAGGATAGTTTTTATCCCGGAAATCCCACGGGAACGGGAACTATGCGGGTTTTCCTTTGCAAACGCGGGCGAAGCCGCGGGCGGAAATCTAGTATGTATATACAAATGCATGGAGTGTTCCGGTACTGGTACATGGTCCGGTATTGGGGCTTTTACCTTACATCGAATAGGTTTTTTCGCATAAAAAGTAGAGGTGAAAACAAAAATCGATTATTTAAAAGAAAAATCGATTTTTCACAAATCGATTTATTTCTAAACAAAAAAAATCGATTATTGAGTAATCGATTTTTCTGAATCGAGGTCACATCCCTAATAAGTGTGGGCTATAAATGTGTCATTTGTCATTTTCATACGTCAATGCTGTCAATGTCATATGAAAAATTGACAATCAAAAAAGAAAATAAAAATAACGTAAATGAATAATTATTTTGTGTATTTTACTAATTATCTTAATTTGTTTGTTGACAAACTGTTTTGTTATGGTATTTGTCTTGGTATTTGTGTATTTATATGAATTATCATATTTACGTATTATCAGAATGCAACAAAATTTCCATAATACTCGTAATGAGCCTCTAATGAGCCCATATAACTACCTGAACAACTTTTCCCACACTTTTCCCCAAGCTTTTCCCAAAGAACATATTATGTCAAATTCCAATAAAATATTATTTACTATCGCAAATACATAATTATTGTCATAATCCATACTAATATTATAAATGCGAAAGTATCTCTGTCTGTCTGTCTGTTACTCAATCACGCCTAAACTACTGAACCAATTTTCATTAAATTTGGTATGGAGATATTTTGATACCCGAGAAAGGACATAGGCTACTTTTTATCCCGGGAAAATGGCACAATCCCGGAAATCCCTCGGGAACGGGAACTATGCGGGTTTTTCTTTGACTGCGCGGGCGAAGCCGCGGGTGGAAACCTAGTAATATATAAACGCGTTTTAGTAAAGAAACGAATCTTCAATGGCGGCCAAAGCTGACACTGGCATATGGTAGGGTCAATAAAAAAGAAAATAAAATTGTAAATGGATAATTATTTTATTAATTACCTATTTCAAATTGTTTATTGACAAACTTTTTTGTTATGGTATTTGTGTATTTATATAAATTATTATATTTACGTATACAGAATGCAACAAAATCCCCATAATACTTGTAATGAGCCCATAAAACTGAACAACTTTTCCCAAAGAACATATTTTGTCAAATTCCAATAAAACATTATTTACTATCGCAAATACTTAGGTAGTTTTCCAATTACAGCACTAGAGCGCATTATGCGGCATAATGCTTAA
>CAJQZM010034022.1:0-12938 GCA_907164665.1 Colias nastes
AGGTAATCAAAAATGTATGGAGGGACGGTCGGAACATCAACCTTAATACTAAATATAGTACTGACATGAATATGTACGATTATTTTTTTAAGAAACCAACGTATTGTCAAATTCGTCGAATAAAGATATAGGTATCTTATTATCACGTTAGAAGCAGTGGTTATTCAATGCATATAGAGCCTAAATGCGAGATGTCAAAGGACAGAAAGGTAAAGGAACATAAAAAAATAAAATAAAATAAAAAAACAGTAATATTTTTTTTCCTTTTAGTTTAGATAAATACTTTGTTCTGGTATGATAAGTTATCTATGGTCTATGGACTCTGGATTTATTTTGTTGGTTCTGGGTCACAACTCTTTATGTAGAGCTAAAGGTTATCAATGCAAATCATAAGAAAAACATCCTCTTCCACGAGTCAATACAAAAATAAATGTAATCAATATATTGTAAAAGGTTATATACCTTGATAAGAAAATGTTAAAATAAATAAACCAGATGTACTTAAATCGAATTACTTACATTATATCGAAAACTCTACTAAACAAAACTTGAACCAGCAAAACTATTATAATATAGTAAATTAAATTGAAATAAAATAAATGCAAAAAAGACTTTAACGAACAAGGTAAATAACAAGTACTTCCAGAAGTAAACAAACATACATTTATTTCATAAAAAAACCTTCAAACAAGGCGAAAGCTACCTTATAAATATCGTTGGAAAATTTACACTAAATGTGCAAGAAATACTAAAACTTGGTGTAACTTTAGAACATGTTATATAAGTATTAAATAACCAAAGTGGACTGGATCCTCGCCAGTTGGGGTGGCTCACCCGACCTTGACTGTGTGACCTTTGACAAACAGGTTATCAGGTCAAGGATACACGGATACGATATTTCCTCAAATTATGTATGAATTATTTAATTGACAATTAGATATGTATTGATTGTCACTTTCGAGGTCAACTAGTGCTGTAATTAGAATATTTTTTAGGGATTACTAGCATTAAAATATGATAATTGTTAATTACATAATAACTAGAGGATATTTCATATTAAGTATCACGTAATGAAATAATCTATTATACATTTAAAATAACTCGGTATACAGGGTTTAAACTTACCATGGCAATATACATTTAAAAAGGAAGATATTTTTTATTTATTGAGACTTTAGAGTATCTTCCGGATGTGGAATAACCAAGTAATATATAATATTATTTTGAAGCATTGATACGCACATTTGTTGAAGCTATTTTGCGTTCCAATTTTTCACACAGTCAGGAAGTGAATTCTCATATTATTTTAGCTAGTGCGGTATGTGGGTGATTACTACGTTTATATAAATAAGAGAGGTTGGCACGCTTGCCTGTCGAACATCTTTCGAGGTCCCATTCGCAAAATGGAAGACAATTTGTGTAAAAATAAACTAACTCACGTGGTTTAATGTGTGCGTTGCCCGAGCCTCGTGCCATCATCGATAGAGAAAAAGCTATCAATTGATAGTTCTATTTAAATTTGCCGCGTTTTTTACATATTGGTTTATTGACCCAAAATATTTTGTATCTGTTCTTTGGCTGCCGTCCATCGTATAAATATTATTTTATTGATAGAGTAGCGTTTTGTTTGCTTACTCGAACAATGAAGACTGTACAGTATTTTACTTAAAAAAAATTATTATTTTTGATCTATCACTTTTGTATAAACAGAAACCACAACATTTAATTTTTATTAAAAGAATAGCTGTTATAAAAAATATGTAAAATTACTGTCTTTTATCAAGGCAGAAGGATTCCACAGCTTTCATCAAAATATCACACAGGTATGTTCTATATGGAATTAAATATAGGTACGATTGAATTTACCATGTACCTACTAACCGCACTATTACCTATCTACCACAAGAAGGAAAAAACTGATAGCACAATAATAAACTTTGGGAACATTGTAAAAAGATAGGAAGGTATATAAATAATAAATATTAATATTAACTGTTATGTAAAAATATAATTATATCATCTTCCGGATTTTGTTTACATACATATTATATTTATAGAAATAGAATGAAATGTGTGATGAAAAAAACACGTGTAAGATTTATTGTTTTTGGCGCTGATGTATGTGCCAACAATTTTATGTTATTTTCAGAGCACGATAAAAGTTAGGTTGCACAGAACTGAACGTTTCCTTTTATGGGAAAATGTTGATCTTTAATTGAATTTTTGTCACAACTTACTATTTAACTCATAATTTTTGTAATATATTTTCTATTTCAAACCCTACTTCGAATATATATTTTATTGATATTCATATAACAGAAGTAATAACTTTAAGTCCTTGTACTATATGTGTTGCATATCGTATATTATTGATTTTCATGTCTGCTCTAGGTTCACGCACACTAGCTCTCTTTATAATATGCTAGCTACGTAACATACGTCACTCACACAACAGTATATGGATTACGGACACATTACGGACTAGCTTCCGCCCGCGACTCCGTCCGCGCGGATGTCGGTCTTCGCGTGGATGGTTTATTTCTCCATTTTGAGTAACTCTGACAATGACATCTTATAAATATCTATTGGACCCAAATACGGCTAGGCCTATAATAATACGCAACGTGTGTTCGCGGTTCTACAGAACAACGTCTATGGATAAAACTGAAAAATTAAGATTAATTTTTTTTCTACGTATTTTTCCAGGATAAAAAGTATCCTATTTTACGCCCAGGATAATAAGGTATAATTATACCAAGTTTCATCAAAATCGAACCGTTAGTTTTCACGTGATGTCTTCACATACAGACAGACAGACAGACAGACAGACAAAAATTTTTTTAATCACATATTTGGGTTTGGTATCGATCCAGTAACACCCCCTGCTATTTATTTTTTCAATATTTATTATATGTATAGATTACAGATATTGTATACGGAACAAGTTGTTGATAACAAAACTAATTCTCTATTGCAGTATATTAGTACAGCTTTTTTTTTTCGAATGCGGGGTGGTATTCCTTAATTTGAATACAAATTTAAAATCTACATTTCCATAAGGAATCTAGGAAAAAAGCGGAAGGAAGAAGGCCCTTTTTGTGATTAATAGATCTTGATCCCTGTAATGGGGAAATTGTAAGAACCATTTTGACTAACATGCGTGACACATATTTTCTTTTATTCTATTACCTACTTTATTACGCTATAACGTTATTTACAAATAAAGATAATATTATGTACATAAATAGAAGATAAGAAAATATACGTATGTATTAAGCTATTTCATATTATGTGAGTCAAAGAATTTATTTAATTAAATTGTGACGTGGCCTGAAAACTCGGCTGTTGTTGGAGTTATGCAGTTTATTGATATCCAGTATTCGATATAATATGTGTGTCTGAGATGGCATTGTTATATAGTATACTAACTGTGCATTCTGGCTTCACCTGTACATCGTTGAAGTCGTACAAACTTAGAAACCTTCGTGGGGTCATGCACAACACTTTGCTTATGATCAAAGTGAGATCATCTGATCAAGTGCATTGTTTACGATTTTATAAAGGGCTGACAAACATTCATTTTTTTTATATACATATAATGTTCTTCATTTTACCCCCTTTTTGATGTAGACTTTTTTTTCTCATTGTTAAGAAGTAGACAGACAAACTACAATATACCGAAAACGTTTTTATTTTCCTACGCGCTATCTTGCATAAAAATAAAATAAAATAAATTGTCACACCCACACTTCACATGCACCTAAAAACGTGATCAAAAACGTGCGACATTAAATTAAACGAGGCATTAATCCTGAAATACAATTGCGTTGTAAGTTCGTAACTGATGCTCTAAGGCCTAAGCTATATTACATTAATTGGCTTCGCGCGAGTGACTGCATCAACCACCGACTAAGATCCTTGAATCTATAGATTTGCGTCATTATTGTTATATTGACTGCAATTTCAGGGACGGGCAAGAGTGCTACATAAACTGGATGCTTTTTATAATACGCAGTTTCAGATACCTAGCTCACAAACATCGGCTATTTATAGAGAACGCTCTCAGTCAAAGCTGATTATGATGCAGAGCGCACATTTATTAGATTTTGCAATTCAATAACGCACGCTGTATTGTCTTGTATATCATTTTATATTCGAAAGGTTTCATTTCAATTTCAGCCTGATATAAATCTGTATATTATGACTACATATTGCATTCTAATCTATTTGCAATAAATTTTGAATGAAAAAAATGGTGATAAGTTTTTTTTGGATTCGAAATAAAAAATAAACATTATTATTAGTACAAACTATACTTGGGCTCATTAAAACAATAGTGAAAAATTGGATATGTATATAAATACGATTATGACAATAAAATGGAATATATATAGTAAAATTGGAAAACTACCTCAAATTCTCATAAATATCCAAGTCGATACTGAAAATAAACGTACCTGAATAATGCATGCATCCATACATGTACTTTGAAACTTCATTATAACTAATCTTAAAGTATCAGAATGTACCTATTTCATATGGAATCAAATTGAGAATGGGCATCAAAGTAATCTAAAACTACAACGTTATATTTTCTTCTTTTATACCTGTAAGTATAACACGTAGATTTTATATTTTTATCTTATAATCTAACACTGAACACACGTTCTATTGTATTTTAGTGATTATGAAAATTTATCTCTTTACTTTTTCTGTGATTTCAATTGTTATTACCCCCGAAGCAAAATCAAAGAGTGTATGTACTATATTTTAGCGCTGGCCGTAGCTCGCATTGAGGGTAAAGCTACAATGATTGAGGCATTTATATTTTTAACCGACTTCAAAAAAAAGGAGGAGGTTATCAATTCGGCCGGTATATGTTTTGTTTTTTATGTATGTATGTCGTGGCCATATCGTAGATTTGCTCATTTCATGATATGATCGATCATTTCACGAAATGGTCGCATTTCATGAAATGGCCAACACAGTTTGATCAGATCGTTAAATCGTCAACGTTTCACGATTTGGCCATCCACATTTGGCCAGATCGTATAAAATATAAAGAGTCCATAAAATATTAAAAAAAATTCAGAATATTTTAAAAACTTGTTTAATGTCATTTAAGTTACCTAGTGCCGCGGCAGCGGCCGGCGAATTCCAGAAGCGAATCGTTTTTGCAATAAAAAACAGTTAGGTTAGGTTAGGTTAGACTTTGATAAACAACGCACGAGCCGAGCGAGCAAAGCGAGCGTGCCGCGGCAGCGGCCGGCGAGTGCCAGAAGCGGATCGCTTTTTAAAAAACAAACAATTATAATACTATAGTAGGATATATAAATATATATCCTAAAAGAAAAAAATGCGTCTTAAATTATTTTATTTAAGACGCATTTTTTCTTCAATACATATAAGATATCCACATTTTCCATAGTACTCGAACCGTCGTAAATTCTTTGCTATGACTTTCTTCATATTGTTATTAAACGAATTATGAAGTTTTTAACTGCGAATAATTAAATTTTCGCCAGCGGCCGCCATCTTATCACATAAACACAGAGCTTGCAGCGCCTCTACCAATGATTAATGTAACTATTTTACGATATGATCAAATAATTTTGATCATTTCATGAAAAAACCGCGCGTTTAGTTGGCCATATCGTGAAACGATTTCTCATCATTGATCTGCTCAAGCCACATCATGATGTGGCCAAACTAAATTGGCCATTTCACGAAATGCGACCATTTCGTGAAATGGCCAATCATTTCATGAAATGAGCAAATTTACGATATGGCCACGACATGTACATGATGAGACGAGTAGGAAAGACTATGTATTTTTTTGCCCTTACGATTTGGCGCCTAGAGTCATCGCTCCATTCGCTTTACCCCGGCCCGTATACGTAGTCGCGCGTGTGATTCTTAGAATTTTTTTAAAATTATAAGGTTTTTTTGATTTTTTAAGAGATTTTTTTTATATTAGCCAAACTATTCAAAATTTTGATGCACTCTTTAGTTTTAGTAGTTTTTGACCTGAACAAAAAAGCTTAAAGTTAAATATGATGAAGGAAATTTAAAAATGGGTTAAACAGTTAGTGAGTTGATAATCAAATCTTTTCTTTTTTATGTTAGTGTAGATTTATTGAAAGCCACGTTATCAGTAGGTAAGAAATAAGTACTTTATCACGCTTCAGAGGCATGATAACGGCCTTGCTGCCAATATGCGTTTCATTTAAGTTCTTTGGAATATTGTCAAATTGTTCGATCTATTATTTCAGACGTTGTTAGCATTTTATTATCGTATATTATTTTTTATATTTATTTACACTCGGTTCTGGCTACTATAATATGATTTATTGTTTTCATTTATTTAAGAATTCAATTATTTAAGATTTTTTTGACGTGACAACGTCTTATAATTCGATAGAGCCGGCTGCACGCACGAAAAAACATGACTCATGCGGCGTTACCTCGCTCTGACTCATCTGAGGCGTTCCATGTAAAGCTTGAAGTGCGAGCGAGAGCGCGGAACGAGCGACAAAGAAGCACAATCGGACGTTGTCACGTTCAACTATCGTCAGTAAACCGACTTTACAGACAACCAATTTTTTTTTTAGTTAAAATCCTATTTGCGGGTAGGTACGTGCCAAATAAAATGTTCAATTACTGCATTTGATGTTGGTTGAGGCATCGCTATTATGGTACAGACACAAAGCAGACAATTTACATAACCGCTTACTCCAAGTAATGTCATTGGTAAAAGAAAAAGTATTTAATATATATTGATATAGAGTTCATTTTACATAATTCTCTCAAAGTACAGGTGTGTAAAGCATTCTATTTTGCTGCATTACAGAAAATTGTCTGTCCCTTTCATTTCGTAAGGTAATGAGCAGGATAGAATATAGCATTCAGTTATAATAATGCTAAGTGTGTAGGATCGACGGAATTTTTTTGGGTTCGACCTTGTTCACCACGTGCTTGGAAATTTTGGCGTCCTTCTAAATTATTTGCACACGATTATACTTAGATACAGATTTTTTTAATCCTATAAAGTACCTGCACTTGTGACTTTTTGTTTTTTTTTTTTAAGAAAGTAATTTTATAGATTAGTCATAATGTTTTTACAATTAATTTTATAATGTACCTACGTAACTTTTTCACTTCAAATGCTTTCACATAATACATTTTCATCCTCATTTTCACGCCCTTGAAGTTTTATTTTCGTAACATTTTATTAAATTCATCTCCAAATCCCATTTGTATTAAATTCACAAAAAACAAATTAGATTTAACTTTAAGGTATCAAAAGTTTAGAGTAACAAACAGACATTTCAAATACTTTAAATAAATATAGCATTATACATAATATAAAATGGTTAATCTTAATACTACAGATAATACATAAGTAATACTAGTTGTCAATACTAAATTTAATGTAGTGTGTTCAGTATTTACAGGCACGAGCTAGCGCAGACGAAGCCACGAAATAGAAAGCGTGTGTCAACGAACTTAGATCTAAGGATTTGCGCGAACAAACGCTTCAAGTCCATTCGGATAAGTGTGATATATTATACAATACTTTTTCACATAACACCTTTTAGTCTTTTTGTGTACTGTTTTTAATATCACGCTGTTACTGAAAACAGTTGGACAGGATGATTGACTCTAATTTTGCTATAAGGAAAATGAACGTAGTATAATGAAATATTGTAGAGCAAATTAGTTTCAGTTATATTTCTACCTTAAAAAAACTTAATTGAATTATGTAATGACAATGTAGCCCTGTTGTAATTGTGCTTAAATACTGATATAACGTTAAAGAAACAAGGAAACATTTATTGGTAAAAAAGGTAATAAAACCATTAATAAAACAATTGAATTTGACTTCCTCTACTAGGTACTCTTTTAAATCTTCTATAGTGAGTGGTTTGAGGTAAGAATTAAAAACTTGTGGACTTTATTTTCTAAATTTATATAATAATGTAAGTTTTACTAGGGAGAAATGAATCTTTCATTTTCCCGAATAAGACTACGGAGTGGAATTTTTGTATATTCTGTTTTTTAAATTATATAATCTTAACGGTAACCCTTTTTCGTTTTGAGGTTTAAGTATTTATTCTTCCCTTGTATAATATATTTAGAATGAAATAAAAATAAAGCTTTAATAAATACAGATAAGTAAATGAAGAACATGAGTATATGTAATGTAATCACATCATACCGGTATATCTTGACGTCAACATTAATTATAATCAGTGATGTCGCATATGTACTTACGTCATATTGCTTTATTATGCCTTATTTAGACAATAATTCTTCATTACCTACACTAGATACTGACCTATAATATCTAAAAATAATTTCCATGTGATTCTTCTGGAAACTTCCAATAATAACTATTATAGGCACATTGTGTAATGAATTTTACAATGAAAATGAAAAGAAAAAAGCAACAAAAATATAGTTAAAAATATATTAAATGTAACAAAAAGACAATGTAATTGATTTTATAACGTAACAATTTTAATAATTTTGTAACCAAGTGTCAATTATAATCATACGCCTCAATGTAGAGCCATCAAAAGGAAAATATATTTAGAGGTAAAATAAATGTACACATAAATATTTATATTTTTATTAAAACGAGTTTACAATAAATACGAACATTTTTATTTTTAGAAGAAGGTGATTTCTTTTCCACTTTTAGTTTTCCTTATTATAAATTTCTTTTTTTTTGTATTGTTTTTTTGTCTTGTTCATAATAATTTACACTCTGATAACAAATGTATTAGATATCTACGCAAAGGGGCTAGATGAGTTTGACCAGCAATTATGCAAGTTTCACGGTTGCTTGAGACGGCCGCGGCTGTGCGAACCACGGAGCGACACACTGCCTCTGTCTGTAGTGACGCGCTCGCGAGGTCATTGTAGTATCGATATCGATGAATTAGTTTTATTTTTGTGTGGTATTTTTTGAAGAATTGTTAAAAACTAGGTTATATACATTACTTGTGATGTATACTAATTCATTATATAGGTTATAGACGTTACATTAAAATATTAAGGAAAATCCATTAAATTATGATTAATATTAGCTTCTCTGTTTAGAATACCTTAAATACAAACCAAAAAATACTTCAAAACTCTTGTTGTGCTGCATTTTATTCTGAATTATTTTTATATAAGAGCGGGCACTTGAGCATATTGTTGGCCTTATGGTAGTAAAAGTGACCACCACCGTCCATGAATGGTAATCGCAGAGGTGGCCTCTCAAAATGCATTGCTCGCTTATTAGGGATAAGAAAAGGATTGTCAAAGATACTGAAGAAATAAACTGAAAAGAGTAAGAGTAAGTAAATAAAGTAAGAAACGGAGGGACAGCTTTTCCAGTGGTTGCAATTGAGCTCAAATCTGTATATTATAAGATTATGTCAAATCTATAACCAATTTTGAATTCTCGTTTATCGAAATATCTAGGTTGACTATTTTTATTAATAACAATATAATATATATTAATTTATCTTTTAATTACCACAATTGCAATACAATTTATTCTTCAAAAGGCTGTTATTTCAAAAGCAGTCATGCTGCTGTATGTTAAATAATATATTTAACTTGATTCCTGTTACTTACAACGATTTTCTATTAGATAGTATAAAAATATAATATAAAATTTAAAGTATCGACAGAAATTTCACATCACCCGTGTTCATGTTTCATTGTCGGTAGTGGAAATTTCCATCCTAAAGCATGTAACCATCTTCTTAACCGCTCAGACACGTTGCTCAGCACGTATTTCTTTCTCTTTCTGGGTTAATCGACGCAGGCGCTCTGACCTAGCTAGTGCATACTCCTCGCACAACATGGTTTTAAATTTAGCTATCTCTTTCTCCCGCGGCAAGTTATTGTTCTATTTTACGAATAGCTCTCAGCTATGTATACTTCTCAGTCGTCAGGCAAATGATTTTTGTTAGCTGTCTTTCTCTAGTGCTTGAATGAAGTAAATTTTGTTTTCTTGATGCAGAGCTACAGCTTCAAATCCAACAAAATACTATACTACGAGCACGTGCTCGTAAGGTTAACGACTGATAATGGAGATATCGTAGAATATAAATAAACAATTGCAATAATTGTGTATAAATGATTAACAAAACTCCGATTTATTCATATTAAAAATGGTTTTCTTGCACAAGTATGTACACAAAACGAAATTACATGGTTGTGATTGTTTTATGAAGTACGAATGAGTTGATTTATTGAGAGATTTACTATGATTTTTCATACTCTCTACAACTTTGTGAATAATGTAGAGTCTATATCTAATTTAAATATGCAAACTTTTCCAAATTGAAATACCATTAATCCTTTCTCTTTATTTTTGTTAATAGGTACCTACATTTTTTATATTGAAAGAAAAAAGAAAGAAAGAAAGAAAGAAAACATTTATTTATTGGTATGTCCTTGCGATTAAGAACTTTAACATTTAATTGACTATATACGTACTTTACTGGGACAAACATTCTATTACGTCAAATTTTCAATTGAGGCTCAATTGATAAAATTGTGTGACGAATTGTTCATGAAGCACAGTCAAGAAAGGATTGAATAAATATTTTCCGTTATGTTTATAAACACTCGCTTTGCGATTGATTTGTTTCAATTAAAACTTACTCAGATAAATTCGTTTATTAGAACATTTAACGTTATTCGATTAAAACTATGTATGTATATTGAAAGGATCTACTCGTCCTGCAAATTAAATTAATATCCTTGATTCTATTGATAGATCATATATTGATTCCCGCTATGTCAGTGATAATATTCTCTAGTAAAGATTTTTTATTTCATAAATAAGTTAAACCTGCACACGCGTTGAAAACATGATCTAACACGCAATCACAATGGGATTTTCCATTGTGTTTAGTACGTGCTTTTCGAAACTCGACCCATGTAGAGCAAGGTATTAGCCGTTTATGAACGACTTAGGTATTTTTCTATCTATTAGGTAGTATTTTCCGCGGTAAGTCTTGTAGGTATGTAAATCTATTTCACAATCATTTATAAGTAAGCTATTATTTATATTGTGTAATTATCGCTAAATGTTCTAATTATTTAATCCGATATATAGATGACGAAAAGGTTGAAAAAACTTTCGTGACATTGTGTAAGGAGGCCTGGCGCCGGCTTGTCGCTTTAAATTTATCCATACCCCAGGAATTTCATGACTTGTATGTATTTATTTCCATACATTGTCAACTCGCTTCGATGTTTTGCACATAATTACAGAATTTATTACATAACTTATCTATAGACATAACATGCACAAGCCCAGCTATAAATATTAATAATAGGAATAGATAAATAATACCAGCTCCATTATGCAGAACGAGCTATTTTTAGACAGGCAGTGCACATATCACTTACCTACCTCACGCTTTTCAAACGAGTTGAACAAGGAAAATTAATTTCCACGCCATAATGGAAACTGCATTATCAAAGCGTTTACTTATAATAAATAATTATTATCTTCCCGTATATCATGTACATGATTAAATCAATATACGTATATGTAAAAAATGCTGTTAAAATAGTAACCTGTGACGTCAAAGCTTACGTGCGGTACTGAAACTTGGCACGGGACTCAAATTTTGTTTATCCCGTCTACCGGCCGTGAATTTTAGCAGTCATGTTTATTTATTTACTTAATTGAAGGATATGGAGGTTAAGGTTTTTTGATTGCATTCCACTCGTTATCATTGCAGTTGAAAGATTCAGGAAATTAGGACGTAATACCTATCTGTTTTATTAATGTAGCTTAACATTAAACGATCAGATAATTGCATTTAAAATCGTCAGCAATTATTTATTAAAAAAATATTTTTGTGCAAAATCTCATTATTTTTTTCAGTTATTTCCTTATTTTCATTCTGAAAATATGAATGATATTGCACCTTGCCGCCATCTGTTGGTGAATAGCAATAATTAAGTATACAGTACCTTACAAATTTTTGGAAATAGTACTGCTATTCCACAATAGATGTCGTACACAATGGAAAGAGTTTAAAACAGTGTACCAACAGAGGGCGCTGTACTAAATAATCTGTATAACTGCATTGGTGGCGTAGTGGTATAGATGTCGTGGCCATATCGTAGATTTGCTCATTTCATGATATGATCGACCATTTCACGAAATGGTCGCATTTCATGAAATGGCCAACATAGTTTGATCAGATCGTTAAATCGTCAACGTTTCACGATTTGGTCATCCACATTTGGCCAGATCGTATAAAATATAAAGAGTCCATAAAATATTAAAAAAATTCAGAATATTCTAAAAACTTATTTAATGTCATTTAAGGACGCTGTCACAAATCTGCGCTACTCAAATTTAGGTATTTAACGTCGCAACGTGGTTCGCGGTAATATCACGCTCACGTAAACATAGCGCATTCCATTTTATAGACCATCTTCATACTTGATATTATTTTTAATTTTTAAATTTTATTGAAATTGATTCCAGAACATTATAACGAATTTTAAAAATTCATTTTCTTACTTTTATTAGTAGGTACAATAATTATTCTGATAAGTATGTTAGTTATAACTAACTTAAAAAAGTGTGAGTGTTTTACAAAACCTTTAGGAATTGTATGCAATATCTAAGCTTTTTAAGAAATGATTAAAATACTTTTTTAAGATTATCATACATATTATGTTACCAGCAATGTATTAAATCCGGCATTGTATACAATTCTTAGAAAAATATGTATGTTATTCCGAGATACGGTCGGAATTAAATAAATTAGATTCGTCACATTACCTAGGAAATCTGAACTTTTCCTAAGGAGCAAACACATTTGCAAATGTGGGTGGTTTTTGGGGAAGCTATTACCCATATGAGGTCAAAACTAAAATCCAAGATGGCGCCGACGAAAATTTTA
>CAJQZM010034022.1:18366-33403 GCA_907164665.1 Colias nastes
TACCCCAAAAACCATGAAAATGACACCCATGACGAAAAGATGTAAAAGTTTCGTCGGCGCCATCTTGGATTATAATTTTGACCTCATATTCGTTAATAGGTACCCCAATAACCATGAAAATGACACCCATGACGAAAATATGTAAAATTTTCGTCGGCGCCATCTTGGATTTTAATTTTGACCTCATATTGTTTAATAGCTACCCCAAAAACCATGAAAATGACACCCATGACGAAAAGATGTAAATTTTTTGTCGGCGCCATCTTGGATTTTAGTTTTGACCTCATATTCGTTAATAGCTACCCCAAAAACCATGAAAATGACACCCATCACGAAAAAAAGTCAAATTTTCATCAGCGCCATCTTGGATTATAGTTTTGACCTCATATTCGTTAATAGCTACCCCAAAAACCATGAAAATGACACCCATGACGAAAATATGTCAAATTTTTCGTCGGCGCCATCTTGGATTTTAGTTTTGACCTCATATTGGTTAATAGCTACCCCAAAAACCATGAAAATGACACCCATGACGAAAAGATGTAAAATTTTCGTCGGCGCCATCTTGGATTTCAGTTTTGACCTCATATTCGTTAATAGCTACCCCAAAAACCATGAAAATGACACCCATGACGAAAAGATGTAAAATTTTCGTCGGCGCCATTTTGGATTTAAGTTTTGTCAAATTGCTTTACCCCACCAATCCATTCAACAACCCATAAAAAAGAGGATCTCAGTCAACGTAATTTTTAAAACATAATTTTAAATTACAAATAATTTGAATATGAAACTTATACAGTTTACTCATAAAAAGTATCAAATATTTCAAATCACGAAAACGACAGTGCACGCACAATAATCATTTTCTTATTCGTTTTTATTTTTGGGACGAGGAGCGATACACCCGTCCTTCCAAGAGCGCTTCTGAGCGCGGTCTGACGACCCGCGAGAGCAAAATGTATGAAGAAATCGACAAGTATTTTTAATTTAGCTAATAATTGAAATAAAATTTTGATTTAGATACAAAAAAATTACCATAATCTATAAAGGACTATATATCCCTCAATAATTTATAGGTAAGAAGATAGATTAGGCTTTTAATTTTCTTAAAATGGTACCGTTTCAGACCCCATTTTTTTGCATTTTATGCAATTATTGTGCTGGGAAAATCGTATTTCACCGACAATTTTGTATGACGTCGTACAATTTTTATAAGATGAACGTAGAGCTGAATATATTATCTTTAAATTAAGATATTACTATGTTCTCACGTGTAATTGCTTTAAGTTAAAATGGTACCGAAAAACAGCGTGTTTTTGTAAAAATACGTAATAGCACCCTTAAGTTAGTGCCGCGGCAGCGGCCGGCGAATGCCAGAAGCGAATGGTTTTTGCAATAGAAAACAGTTAGGTTAGGTTAGGTTAGACTTTGATAAACAACGCACGAGCCGAGCGAGCAAAGCGAGCGTGCCGCGGCAGCGGCCGGCGAGTGCCAGAAGCGGATCGCTTTTTAAAAAACAAACAATTATAATAATATAGTAGGATATATAAATATATATCCTAAAAGAAAAAATGCGTCTTAAATTATTTTATTTAAGACGCATTTTTTCTTCAATAGGTACATATAAGATATCCACATTTTCCATAGTACTCGAACCTCTTCGTCGTAAATTCTTTGCTATGACTTTCTTCATATTGTTATTAAACGAATTATGAAGTTTTTAACTGCGAATAATTAAATTTTCGCCAGCGGCCGCCATCTTATCACATAAACACAGAGCTTGCAGCGCCTCTACCAATGATTAATGTAACTATTTTACGATATGATCAAATAATTTTGATCATTTCATGAAAAAACCGCGCGTTTAGTTGGCCATATCGTGAAACGATTTCTTATCATTGATCTGCTCAAACCACATCATGATGTGGCCAAACTAAATTGGCCATTTCACGAAATGCGACCATTTCGTGAAATGGCCAATCATTTCATGAAATGAGCAAATGTACGATATGGCCACGACATAGACATCCGACAATAAATTAGAAATCCAGGGTTCACAGCCAAGACGGGTGTGAATAAAATATATGTAATTTAATCTTTTTTTATGATTATGACCAGAACTAATAATAACCTCTGCGTTAATCAGTGAAGGAAAATGTTTTGTCATAAAAAAGGATTTTTCTAGTATCCAAGGCGTAGAGCAAACAAGAACAATGCAAATACCCGCTAAGAAAATGTTTAATATTTATGTTGACTCGGCACAAGTAATCTTGCCAATTACTATTTTCACACATTGCTGCAATTAGCAGCAGTTCGTAAATCTAATTATCGCCCCTAAAGCCCTAACTGTATCTATTACTCCCATTTGAGCATCAATTCCCAAGCCGGCGATTCCAATACGATCTATCTGTGAAGACACGTGACCCGTCACCAAAGCACGTGCTAAACGAGGGATTAATCACGCCGATTGCAAGTTAGATGAATAATTTTCCTTTGTAATAATCATGCGACAAATGTTTTAAAAGACATCATAATTTGGATATTATTTCCATTTTTTTTCGTTTATAGGTATACATGTAACTTTGCAGTCCTAAGAATATTTTAAGTGGATTTTAAAATATATTGTGATCAATAAGTAACAATTATATATTTTGTTATGAGAATTACATGCATGTGTGAAGTGTGAACTTAAAATATAGCATATAAACGTAAATACATTAAAAAAATACCACAAATACGCAAATATCTACTTATATAATAATGTAGTTACATAATTAAGAAAACAAAATAAATTCATCCCTGTGCTTAATACCCCTATGGACAAATTGAATTTCAAAATTTAATATAAATAAAAATATTGCGTTTTTGGAGGTTTGGTTATATGACAATGTTTAAGTATTGGGTGAATAATTTAAAAAAATAGTATTTTGATACAGTCATGTGATTTGTTTCTGTAAATTGTTTAAACATAATAAGGATATCATAATATTAAAATGTTATCAGGATACTTTTGACAAAATGATTGTATAAAGAATATTATGCATATGAGTTAATGATATCTGCTACATTGATTGTGATAATTATAATTTTGAAACAAATATCTCACACCTGCGTTTATGAGCGATACGTTATCGATTGACTGCATAGAGCAATTCAAGGACCGAAATTATAAATTAGTGTGGCAGCTAATACCGTGGACAACCACACGTCCCACTCGTGGGGACTCCACTTTTTTAATTAAATTTTAAGTGAAGCAATCAAAATGAAGGAAACTTTGACATTTCTAGCAATTGTGTGTATGTGGAGTAGTGTGTCTGCAAGATGTTCTACTCGTGGTGACTGCGCTATAATCGGTGGTCGTGTGAAACCATGTGCCGTGGATGAAGAACCCACACCAATTTTTGATAATCTTCCAACTGACGAAAAATTAGAATTACGTGAAATTATTGAGCGAAGGTGTCCTCATCTTTTATACGATGAAGATGGTAATAGACTCCCAGATAATCAAGTGTTGACTTGTTGTGACCCCATTCAAGTATATAGGTTTTCTGAGAGCTTAAACATGGGTGAGAGTATACTCGCCCGCTGTCCGGTTTGCTTCAGGAACTTCGTTCGACAAATTTGTGAAATGAACTGCGCTCCCGATCAGGCAAGATTTGTTGATGTTACTACAGATGTTACTGCTGATAACATTACTTATGTGGAAGAAATAAACTATAGACTTCATCATGATTATATGATTAATGCCCACAAATCTTGTTCCGGAGTCATGGTGCCTCAATCAGGTATGCCAGCGATAAACTTAATGTGTGGAAATGCACCCGTTTGCGATGCAGATGCCTGGTTCGGCTATACAGGTGACGCAACAAATAATCCTTTTCTAGACGTGCAGGTTAATTTTATAAGAGTTCATACAACAGAAGACTCTATGAACGCCATTGCTCCTTTATGTAATGAGACTATTGAAGGTGATATACCATGCAGTTGTTTAGATTGTGCTGCCAACTGTCCTACGAGTGAAATCGAGGTTCCATCTATGTGCACAGTACTTTCAGTTAATTGTATAAGTTTTTCAGTGGGCATTACATTCTTTGTAATCAGTGTCATTGTATTTATTATTCTAACTTTATTAGAAGTGAGACGAAAAAGACAATCATCCGGAGATACTAAAAACAATGAAGCAAAAGATAACACTAACACTATCACAAAATTTTTTCAAAGTGTATTTGAAAAAATCGGCGAATGTAGCGCTTCTAATCCAATTATGATGATTATGGTCACGTCTTGGATTGCATTTGCAATGGTATATGGCGTTGTCAATTTAAAGCTAACGGCAAACCCATTAGAGTTATGGTCAGATCCTAATTCACTTTCTCGTCATGAACTTAATTATTTTAATTCAAGATTTGGACCATTTTATCGGGCTGCTCAAGTGTATTTAACAATGAAAGGTTTGGAACCATTTCAAGTGGACAATGTTACATATGGCCCAGCCTTTAGATTGGAAGCTATACAAGAATTAATGAAATTAGAGGATGCAATTTTAAATATTGGGCGTGACGACGGGACCGTGAAATTAGAAAATGTATGCTATGCACCTCTTCGTCAATACGGGGATGAAGAAAAATTAGAAGATTGCGTTTCTATGTCTGCATCAGCTTACTTTCCTGACAGAGTAGTAAATAACAATACATATTTGAGAAACATACAGAATTGCTTAAATAATTATCTGTCACCAATTTGCTTACAACCTTGGGGTGGCGGAGCTGATCCAGAAATGAGTTTTGGAGGATTCGAAAATGGTAACATTTTGGGCGCTGAATCACTCATTATTAACTATCCAATAACTAATCATTTAAATGAAGACGACTTAGAACCTGTTTTAGAGTGGGAATTAAAATTTTTGAATCTACTAGATGATTATGAGCGAAATTGGAAAGCAGATTTTGTTGAAGTCGCATATGGCGCTGAAAGGTCTATTGAAGATGAAGTTCAGAGGATATCAGAAGCGGAAATAGTACCTATTGCTATTAGTTATTTACTAATGTTTATTTACGTAATTCTTGCCCTTGGAAACATAAGACGATGTGGAACCTTTTTACTCGATAGCAAAATTACGGTAGCTATTGGTAGTATTTTAGTTGTTCTAGCCGCATTGTTTTGTGCAATGGGAGTATTAGGCTATATTAAAGTAACAGTTACCCTGCTGGCTATAAATGTAATACCATTTTTCGTTCTATCGATAGGAATAGATAATGTATTTTTAATGGTAAATTCTATACAACGCATACAATCTAATCTTGATAAGTACAGTGATTATAAGGAAGGAATGAGTTTTGATAAAAAGCGACGTTTTATATTCAGTAAGATGATGAAAAGTGAAGGACCATCTATGTTTGTGTCTTCTATAACGCAGGTCACGTGCTTCGCTGTAGGTACTATTGCAAATTTTCCAGCTGTTAGGTCTTTTGCTATATTTGCATCTATTTCTTTGGCATTCTTGTTTGTGTTTCAAATAACCACGGTTGTTGCGATTTTATCACTCGATTACAAACGAGGCGCTCAAAATCGAATGGATCTTTTCTGTTGTGTTCAGAAGAAAGTACTTAATGATGAAGAACCACTCCATTCAGAGATCGCTTATGAAGGTATTACGCAAAAGCTAATGGAGCCTTATTCAAAGTTTCTATTAAATTGGCGTGTTAAAATTATTGTTGCCATCATTTTTCTAGCATTTATGTCAATATGTTGTATTTTGATTCCAAGTCTGGACATAGGATTAGATCAAAAACTTGCAGTTCCACAAGATTCTTATGTATACAAATATCTGGACGCCGTTGACAACATATTGCCTATAGGGCCCCCAGTGTTTTTTGTGTTAAAAAGTGGCTTGAATTTTACAAATCCTGAGCATCAAAACGTAATTTGTGGTGGTCAGTTATGTAATGATGATTCTTTAACTATGCAAATATTTTTGGCTGTACAACAAAAAGAAATAACATATTTAAGTAGAATATCAAATTCATGGTTAGATGACTTTTTCGATTGGTCTTCTTTGCCAGGTTCTTGTTGTAAGTATAACAGGACCGATGGTAGTTTTTGTTCGAGCGTGTCGAATGACCCCGAGTGTGAATATTGTAACATCCCACAAGGTGAATTTGTCAACGGATTAAGGCCAAGTACTGAAGCATTCCACTACTATATACCATTTTTCTTGCAAGACTCGCCAACAGAAACATGCAATAAAGGTGGGTTAGCTAGTTATTATTCAAATGTAAATTATGTTCTTGATTCAGAAGGTCGCTCGACTGTTCACGATTCTAACTTTATGGCCTATCACACTAATTTAAGAACATCGTATGACTATATAACTGCAATTAAATATGCTTATGAAGTCAGCGAAAATATCACGGCTGCTATACAACGTCATACAGGTTTAGACGTAGAAGTTTTTCCATATTCGGTATTTTATGTCTACTTCACCCAATATTTGACCGTATGGGGAGATACGTTTTCATCTCTTGCCTACTGTGTTGTAGGAGCTTTATTAATAAACATAGTAGTAACCGGGTTCAACTTCACCATCACCTTAGCCACAATATTCACATGTATCATGGTCGTTGTAGATATGATGGGCATAATGTACATGTGGAATATACAGTTGAACGCTGTTTCGTGTATGAATCTGATCGTTTCGATTGGTATAACGGTAGAGTTTTGCAGCCATCTCGCCTATGCTTATGCTACTAGCAGTCGCCCTCCAAATGAAAGGGTTGCAGATGCAATCAAAAAAGTAGGGGCAATCATTATTACGGGCATTACTTTTACTAATATTCCCATAGTTGTTTTAGCTTTCTCATACACAGAAATTATAGAAATTTTCTTCTTTAGAATGTTATTCACTATGGTTATATTAGGTTGCCTTCACGGCATGGTATTTTTCCCAGTCTTATTAAGTTATTTAAATGACTTTAAATATAAGATTTAAAAAAAATGCAGAGTTATAAATGATAAGACATGTTACACTTGAACAATTGAACATTTAATTAATAAATAACATATTACATTTCTATAATAATTTTCAAAGATAGGTAATGTACGAAAATACGAAAAGAAAAACTGTATACTAATGACGAAAATAAACATAATTTATAAAATGTACAAAATAAAATGTTATATCATCTAAAAGCATTTTGAATTAAATAATAGTGATATGTATAACTTTGAATTGTTATAGTTTTATCCGCTGTTTTGTCCATCCATATTAAGGATTAATATAATTAAGAATGTATTTATTTTTAATGTTTGTATCATGTGCGAAGGAATTTGAAGTTTCTGTAATGATAATTATTATTTTAAGTAGACTGTAAATAAATAATTAAGTAATAATGGCGTATTTTGTTTTTATCCCTATGAATACAACCGCGTAAAATATTGGTAGGTACCTACCTAAATACATAGATAACAAATAAAAAATATGAATTCGTCTCATTATAGACAATCCGGTGTTATACAAATATTTTTGTTGAAACTAATATTATTAGGTATATATTTCAAATGCATAACTAAGAAGATGGAATCGACGTTATTATGATATAAAACAAGTGACAAGTCATACCTACATATAAATATACATTTATCTATTTAAACATAAATAGACAATGAGATCAGCGACTAGAAATTCGTAGTAATAGTAATATTTACAAATCGTAATTTAACATATGAATGCTTATCGGAAGTAATTAAGAAGCTATATCTGATATAAAAAATAAAAATAAATCACGCATCTAGAACATGGTTTAGATATGCGATATAACATATAGCTAAGCGGAGTATTTCAATTTTCGACAGCTTTTTGTCTGGTGGTAGGGTCGGCAGAAGTCTACGAAGTGATGCGAAGGCAGCATTGAATGCTTCAACACGAATTCTTTCTCTAGTTGCGTGTGCTGTACGATATTTGAGTGTGGCTCTTCTTCTTCTTCGCCTTTCTTCTCTGGATAAACCGGCGTATGGAGACCCGGCTCCGCTGGATAAATACGCCTCTTCGGACACCGCGCAAGGCTCTAAGGATCTGTCACTGAAACGTCAAGCAATGTTAGTCATCGAAAACTATACTTCAATTAATCATATTATTACTCAGCACACAGCTTAGGAAGTATAATACCTATAGAAGGTTTTACTAAATGATAATAGAGTCATAAATGAAAAAATGCAAGTAGTATACGCTAATCTAATTACGTCTTTTCAGCCGAACATCTCGCGTTATAAAGTTAAACATATTGTGTAATATGATATTTATTGAAAGAGAATTAACATGTATATATTATAATGGTATAATAAAAAACAAATACCTATAGCTGTCGTACCGTTTTCTAGGTGCCATGTTCTCACAACCTGTTATAGGAAGCAGGGCTTCACGAGTTTCAGCGAGCATGCACGGCAGTGATCCATCCTCCATACCGCTGGCTTCTAGCCAGCTCTTCATAGTGAGATTGGCAGTTTATCTAAAATATGTTATAACTTTAATCCTCTATTTTACAATAGCTAGCATAATATGTAGCATAGTCACATAGTACTCGTAGCTTCCTTGGGCAGGCTTTTAGCCAGTATAAGGACATATTATGGACAGGTTAATACAATAGAAGATGGTCACCTCTCACCTCGCCTCGGCAGACTACAGAAAAAAGCATTACATATTCCAACTCCAAGTGGAGACACATAAAGCCATAAAAATTATTAAAATCCATTCAGTCGTTTTTGAGCGATGCAGATGTAACTAACATGACTTTAGTTACCTACCAGATAACATGATTTACTAATAATAAAAAGCACGTTGCTAAGCTCCAACTTATCTAGGTATTATCAATTTTACCATTTGCAGGTGTTCAAATGTTGTTTAAAAATTAAAATGTTAGACTAATGAATCCATTAATTCTCATCTATTATCTTACTAATATTATATACTTAAGTATTTAATTAGATTTTATATTATGGTTGTTTCTTTTTATTTAAAAGATTCCCCAGTTTTTGGATTTCGCTACATGTAGGCGATTTCTCTTTTTATATTTATAGTTAAATTAAGGGAAGGAATAAGCTAAGAAATTGTTATACATATTATAAACGATAACCTTTTCATATGTGACACAGTACTCAAATCAGTAAAACAAGGCAGAAGATACAAATATACGTATATCTTTATTTACTACTGCGCCTCACGTTTCCTTAGCCACTATTTGCAAAACCCTTTCAAGCCCGAGGCATGTTTTGATTCCCGATCAAATCAAATTTGCCGGCCGCAGGGGTAAAAGTGTTTCATATTAATAATACATTCCGCGTTCACACCTCGCACTAAGCGAGCTCTTTAGGGGATAATAAATCCGTATTTATTCTTTTTATATCGTCCCTAAGTCCCTTGCAACCCTCTCGTCTAATCATGTTTGGTAACCGTATCGAATCGATTGCATCGGCTCTTCAGTTTTATACTATTGAATTAATAAATGTTGTTTTGAAATAATATAATGCATTATCTAAACAGGTGGAATAGGAAAAGTTTAGAAGATTATAATAAACTTATACTTGTTTATGAAAAGACACCTAATTAAAAATTATAAGTAGGCATGAGATACATAGAACTAGGCATAGAACTTCTATTTTATCTATCTCGGATAATCAGATAGCCAAAAAATTTAACATACGCTACAAATTGAATAGGTACATTGCGGTAAAACGTCGGATAACATTTTTAATTTTTGTTTCAATTTTATTTTTGTACTACATTCGGGGATTTTTTGGCCGTTGGATGACACCGTTAGGAACGTTCGCGTTGGTGTGAATAAGGTTTGCCGGCGCAAGTCTCCTTTGTTTCAGTTAGTAAAAAAAAAAAATCGTTTAGTTGATCTTCTAATTTTTAGAAAACTTTACTAAATTTTCTTCAGATATTGTAGTGCATGAGCTAAGTTATGCTAAGTTATGATTGTAAGTACTGTACCTATAAATTTATTAAAATATTATAGATTTATATGGGTGGATTTAGTTATTAGCATGGGATAAGTAAAATTATTGTAAATAAGGAAAAATTATAACCGCACCAAACAACACATTCAACGATCTGCGGCGGCCGCGGCGGTTACAATTAAAATTCTTGA
This sequence comes from Colias nastes, assembly GCA_907164665.1. NCBI lineage: Eukaryota > Metazoa > Arthropoda > Insecta > Lepidoptera > Pieridae > Colias > Colias nastes. The sequence continues at coordinate 28,512 of CAJQZM010034022.1, forward strand.
GAATGAGTATCATTACCTATACAGAAAATAATAATAAGACGAAAAATCTTATTCAGGCTTGGCTGATCTTGTAACTAATACCTACTGATTTATTAAATTGATACAAGTTAGAAGATCGTCTCAATTCGTTTACAATTGAATTACGTACAATTCCTTTCAAAGTGACCATATAATAGGGGAGAGTCTCATCAATGTGAATCTATTACCCGTGAATTGTTCAAGTAATAGGATTTTAGATGTTGAATTACTTTTTCAATGATTCAAACTCAATTTTTATGCTTCTTTGAAATAATGTTCAAAATCGAAAGAGGATATAAAAATGTATTTATTGATAGGTATGTGCTATGTGTATTAGATACACATACACAGAGCCGCTTACATATTCAAGTAAGAAATATTTTTAAGCTAGATTTCCGCCGGCGGCTTCAAAAAAATCCCGCATAGTTCCCGTTCCTGTGGGATTTCCGGGATAAAAAATAGCTTGTGTCTTATGGGCCTTCATCGTTGGAATGGCTACCTACATACTAAATTTCATTACAATCAGTGAAGTAGTATATTTGCGTGAAAGAGTAACAAACATCCATCCATGATCCATCCATCCATATGCATTATCACAAACTTTTTTTTTTGTAATTTATAGATTTTAAAATTTACCTCTTCAAGAATGGTACCTTATCTTCGTAAATTAAATATTTAAGGTTATTGCAGATATCGCTAGCAAACTCATATTATTTAAAAAAATGAAATGGGCATATAAAACGTTACTTTACATTTTTATGATGATACAAATTAAAGCATGCAACAAAATACATTTAATGTACTTAGGTCAGAAATTTTAACTCACTTCTATAGAAATATTTTCGAAGACACAAGTCATTAACGATTGATTATCTACATAACACTTCACTAGCACAGATGTAAACTTGCAATGATAAGCAACGAGATGTGTACTGGTCCTGAAAGCAGCATCCCTCAGTTTATATGACCTCCGATAGGGGTTGGACTCTCAGAGGGCGGTGCTAAAAGTATTCGCTATTTTAACGGGATACGCCAGATCGTAATTGTATAATAAAAAATGTGTGCGTGTACTAGTGTACACGCGTAAGAAGTGAAACTTCTTTATGACCTTATTTTCAAAAAATAATTTACTAAGTATGTATATGCAATTTTACGGAAATACGTCGAATCACGCGTGGTAGGGATAAGAAAAAGATGGCGCGTAACGGAAAAATGTCACGCGTAACGAAAAAATGTTACACAGTATATTATTATTAGTCTGTGGTTACACTAAATTTTTTTCCAACCCCGATAAAGAAGTTTCACTTCAAAAAAATATTTATTTTTATTTTTATAAAGAATTTTATAATAATTAAAATAGGGTTGATGGGAAATAAAAAAAAATATAATCTGTGCCTACAGGCTACGATGAATTAATTGAAGATTTCCTTCATTATACTGTACCTAAATGATATAAAATATTGAGATTCATCATTTACCTATGTTATACCTCGTTCTATTTCTTTTATGAAAATGAATCTGTATGGTACGTAAACACGTAAAAACTGCTGAACAAATTTAGCTGAAATTTTCAAAACAGATATAAAAAAATATACGAGTATTTACTATTTACATATCCGGGTAGTGATAAAACCGCTGCTAGAAGAGATAGACACCTGCTACATTATTAGTTTATCTTTATAATTTCATTTTCAATGCTCATATCGTCATTCGAAATTAATATTCTCTGACTCATAATTTTATCGAGCTATAATATTTTAATTTCTTAATTAATTCTATAATTTATTAGGTTCTTAAAATATGAATTATTAAATATTAGATCGAAGTCGCGGCTTAATTTTCTTAATTTAAAATACTATGTTAACACATTTCTACAAAAACATTAAAAAAAAAAACTACAAAAAATAATACTAAAATTCCAAACAGCATCTGTACCAGGGTCCGCCCATTGAGAGCCCAGCCAATGCCAGAGCGACCCCGCCTATCGATCCGGGACACAGGTGCTCCCGGGTAATGAACATAGCCTTTCGAAGTACCGCATTTGGAAATCGATAGAATTTCAGCATATCGAAATATAAAGAAAGAGTTTACTACTTTGAGTTGAGTTTGATTTGACTAACGACTATGATAACTATGCTACAAGTATCGCAGACGTCAATGTAAAAGGTGGTAAAAGTCACAGTTACTGTTACCTATTGAAAATTTTGACATTAATCTTAACTATAACTAAAATATGGGTGTGTCAAATAATTCTGATTAGTATAGTAAGGTCTGTAAAATCAGAAATAGCTTATAAGTTACGGCTCTACATTTTTATAAAACGAGATTACTAGAAAGCAAAACGTGCAAAAATAGCTTATCCAATATAACAAGTTATCTTCATAACTACTTTAATTGACGAAAGAAAACATAATTAGAAAACGAGATATAAGAATCAAAAAGATTTCCGTCATGACATCTTCAACTATCAAATAAGTAATTGGCCAGACTAGATTATGTTTTAAATAATTCATAACATACGTCCTTTCAGCAGCTGTTGCTGTACTTAGATAATAAAATTTGTTAACCTAATAGCACCACTCAAAAGTCAGCTTTAATAACCTAGGTAGAACGATTAAATTTTGTAGCTGAAAATAAAGGTCGTTAAACGCTGACACTTGAATTGGTTATTAAGATTGAAAGCTAAATGCTATTAAAGGCTGACAGTCAGATTAAAACCCATTAGTATTTGACAAAGAGACAGACAAACCTAGGTATCGACTACCAGGCCGTCTAATTCTGCATTTTGGATTGTGGTAAATATTCTAATTTTAGAACTTGGTATCTAGTTTTGTTTTCTTACTGGAATTTATTACCTTTTGGGATGACTCTTTTTAATTTTCATAATAAATGTTATATAATTGAAAGAAATATTTTTAAATAATTCCTCAGTTAAATGTGTTTTGGGATCACCATAAAAATACAATAAGATTGATTCAAACAAGTATTATTTTATTGATGAGTTATCATTCATGAATCATAATTTTTATTGCTCGTTTGGAAAATAATGTATAGGTAAATCAAAAGATTCACGACCTTATAGTTGTTATCTTTCATCTATCTACCTGTAATGTCGATAAAACTTCACGTGGACAATTTGAATTAGAATGCTAATCATTGTATATCAAAGTGGAGATTGATTGATATTGCATATATCGCTAAATAATATTTTTACACTTATCCTAGGTACCTACTCGTAAAAATATTTTTAATTAGTTTAAGACAAAACCGTATTGCCTATAGTATAGGTAAATGTTTAATAACTGATAAAATTTCCTTGCTAAATGACTTAAAATTTCTTTACTCAATTGAAATGTGTAGATCTGCTGAAACTAGATTTAATCACACTAGCCAGTGACATTGCTGACATAGCCCTTGCAAAACATGCTGATGTCGATGTGGGGACCATTATGGTATCATTTGTATCATTGTAGCTTTCAATAATTAGAAAGATTATTCAATTTTCTAACTGCATCTATCTTTGGTGCAATATAAATATGTATTTATTATAACTGTGAAAGAGTGGACTTTGGAACTCCTTTCAATAGTATAAGTTCCCGAACCATTATTATATATCCGACTCTTCAAGACTCAAGTTCAGAATAATATGCTTCTTCTAAGCAGGCATACTTTATCCTTAGTAGGAAGGTAAGTAACGACGTCCCACGGCCCACATTCCTGCGTTAAAAATGAAAAGTTTAATGATACGTAAAATTTGAAGAAGTTTCTTGAGATAAAAAAGTACAATAAATGACCATCGTATCACGCTAATGTTTTAGGTATAAATTCAAAACATCAGTGTTCTTTCAATTATATAATTTATGCAAAGAAACATGTACCGGGTCGCGACGGTCCCCGTATAATAGTTCTATGTCGTGTTCCAGTATTAATGCTATAATAAACAGTTACCTATATACAAGTAGATAAGTTTGTAGAAGGTCATGGTAATGTTAATTTAACCACTGTGACATCGCAAGTCGCAACGGAACACGCAATTAAGCGTGTCTTGAAAATATATCCACGACTAAGCGAACTTGATAACATTTTCAGCAGCTACAAATGAAAGAATTGATTGAGTAAAAATTAAATTTTAATGGATATAATCACATAACACAGAGAGTTATTAGAAACTAAACTTATGTTAGAAAGATTGTTTTTATTGCGTATAATTTCTTAATAAAGTGAGGAGTATTTTGAAAATAGATAAATCTTGCACAATGACGTACATTTTTAAAAACATCTCAGGTCATGCATGCATTAGCCTAGCAGATATCAAACCTTTCTGAAAGTGGGTAAGTATACATACAACGATACAGTCTAGAGTATTTAGCTTTATGTAAGTACATAAAGCTAAATACTTGCTTGCATTGCTTTATAGGTAGGTAACTAAATCTGTATGCTTTGGAAGAAGCTTAACGTAGCCGTGTAGCTACGTTCTACGGCGTAGTACCATGCTAAACATTTTTTCTAGTATTTTACGTTTTTATTTTGGAAATAATAATTACATAGAAGAGATTGCTTTAAGCAATAAGGCCGCCTTTTGTGCTTGACTTACTTGACTTAAGGTCCTATGGCCCCTATGTGGGGCAGAGGGCGTCCACAGTGCGCCGCCATCGCGTTCGGTCTTGGGCTACGCTCTTCAGCTCCGGCCACGTCAAACCAATCGCCATTAGCCTCCGCTGCCACGGAGCAACGCCAGGATTGTCTAGGTCGGCCACACTTTCTTTTTCCTTGTGGAGTCCACTCCAGGGCTTGCCTGGGTATATGTAAGGTGTCCCTTCTAAGTGTGTGGCCAATCCATGTCCATTTACGGCGTAAGATTTGGCGGAAAATCG
>CAJQZM010034027.1:0-13285 GCA_907164665.1 Colias nastes
AATTCCGTACAAAATTATATGAGATTTAACATTTCAATCGCTTCTTATTACTCACTCAGTTTACTCCCTAATTTTATTTTTCCGAGAATCCATTCACAAGTCCAAGAGTCGTTGACAGAATATTGTCGAGTAATTTGTGCTTATCCGAAACAATAGGGTTGCTAATCGCAATGGTTTTTACGAGGGCGGTGTGAGTCGTGATTTATGTGATGTTATTAAATTCCGGGGAGAGGTCACCGCCCGGCCGCTCCCTGGTCATAGGTGTGGCTATTATGGCATTGGGCAGTCGGGCGAGGTAGCCCTGCGATTTAAGTTTTTAATTTTTGTTATCGATTGACAGTGTATGTGGATAAAGAGCAAGATAGAGATAGATAAATAGAGAAGTAGGATTCTACTTATTTTAGAAACGCATTTTAAACGCACGCAGAAAACTTATTTTTTATTTGGCAAAATGTTAGTAAAAAAGGAAGACAGGCAAATAAATTATAGCTATGCTAACAAAGCCTAAGTTCTATTCCTGGGTACCAGGCTAAGGTAAGTTAGGCCTTCCAGCTAGTTTTAAATGCAGACATTGTATCATATTCATCCAGATTTTATGTAGATGTTCTATATTGGTTCAGGCGACAAGAATACAGACGTACGTATTATGCTACTATCTACCAGTTTTATAAAGATCTATATTTATTGGGGGTAACAATGAACATGTATCGTTTTTTATTTCGTTTTTGAAGCAACGTCTTGAACATCGCAAAGTTAACAATATATTTCCTCGGCTAAATAACATTGCTTCTTTTTAAGATAAATGCTCTTATTATTACAAGCGTTCGTTCTGAAATATGATAACATTGTATATTATTATCTAATGTTATTTCACGGAATTTAATGTTATTTAATGTTATTATTTAACTGGTGAACTTATAAAGTAGATAAATAGATATGTATATTTAATATTCGGCTAGTAACGTGGTAGGTGAAAGGTACAAATACAGTCAAATGGCCAGAAAAATGCATAATACACATAGAAATAAATATCTGACATACATTTTATTAAAATGACTTCTGAAATAAATCTATAAAGTGAGACATGATTGACCATTTAATATACCTATTGAAAACGCAATAAATCAAAATTACTTTTATAGCGAACGTGTACATAATTCCCTATTCAAAATTAATCGTAAAACACAGCAAATAAAACCGCGCGTTTACGTATGCTATGAGTAACAATACTATGCTCCATCACCCCCCAGTAAGGTATAATTGATCAACGAATGCTCGACGCTTTTAACGTAGTGGTTTTAGATTTCTAATGGAATGAAAGGGTTGTGGCCGAGTCCTTTGCTTACATTGCAATTAATACGGCTAATTATGTTAACGTGTATGCTCTGTTAATTGAGTTTATAATAGCCAATAGTCGTTCATATTTTGTTGGAACTTTGCGTGTGAGGTATTGATTTTGTTTCGTGGTATATTTTAATAAAGGTGAGGTAATAATGGTGATACGCCTATGCTTTGCAGTGGGTGTTGTATTTGAATTTATTAACGTGTCTTTGAAGTGAAGATATTGTAAAAATAATATAAAGATAGTATAGATGTATAAGATTGTTTATGTATTTTGGTTGTGACTCTTATACTGCTATCAGTAGGTGTAAGGTAAATTGGTTATGCCAATACCAGACACATTTAAAAAAGTCTGATAATCCTAGATTGTACAATGTACATATCGCTGTTTAGGCAGAGATCAAAAAATAAATTTAATTTGTATAGAGTGACTGAATTAAAATGTTCTGTTTTCAATAAATTGTATAAAGGTATACCCATCGCACTTAATTAAAATTCTGTTGATATAGTTTTTGATTTTAAAAGCTCCGTTTAAATTTAAAAGCTTTTAAAAATTAATAACCAAGTATCGTTTGAACATATCAGCTGACGGCAAATGGATAAAATCAAATTGACCTCAATATTTCTATGTACTGAAAAAAATATTTGATAAAATACTAAACGTTGTTTTAAAATTATTGTAGTAAATAAAAAACTCATTGCAATTAAAACTATAATATCGTATTATTTACAAAGTAAAACTACATATTTTAGTACTTTGTGTATCTTAAATGCAAAAGAAAGCTCTATTTTGAAGTAGTATTAAATATAATGTAAGCTGAATAAAATAAAATGTAATATTTTTTACAACACAAAACAATGACGAACGCTGAATCATAGTCTTTTGAAATACACTTTCTATATACGAAAAAGTCCCGGATATTGGCACAATATCATTAATATCCGATACTGAATAAGCATCGAGTTCATTACGATTGTTCATATTGCCATGTCAAAGAGGACAGGTGATATATTACGATCAGGCGGGTACACACAGAGCGAGCAGCCTCGCGAAGCAAATTCTTAACCGAAGCAATTCAGTCAATGTGGACATGACTCGGCCGAGGTAAATGAAGAAACTGAGAAAAGCGTCTGTATTTTGCGCTACCAATACATACGCTTTTGCTTGGCCTTAGCGCCATTTTGCTCGCCCGAGCCTTGTCCACACAAGATTCGCGAGGCTGTTCGCTCTGTGTGAATCCGCCTTAAGCGAATGGGAGTGGAGTAGTGACCACTCGTAAGTCGTAAGGGTTCTTTTGTGTTCCTATTGATTTATTTAGAAGTCGGATAGGGGAGTGATTAGGCTTTTGTGTCGGTTCCTTTGAAAGCTGTTCGTTTTACGTTACGTCGCGGCGGGATTTTATAAATTGAATATTACAGAGTCGGGTGTTGAAAAGCATGATATTAGTTAGTGATTTTATATTTTAATGCGATAGCTTTGAACATATTGGAATTTTAAATTTCATTGCAGGATAGTAAAGTAAAAAGTTTATCGAGAGACTAATTTTTATTAAGCTTTTCTGAATAAATATAAGGTCGTAAGGTGAATGATATGATTTACGTGATTTATTTTGGAATTATAAAACATAATATATATTCATGATTTTTGTTCAAAATAAATGAAATATTTACGTGCTTGATTTTTAACAACTAAATTAATTTAGTATTATTTGTATTTACTATTGAATTTAGATTTATTTTTAAAGCACATTTTTATTTAACAGATGAATTTCTAAGCAGAACTGGTTGTGAAGATGATGTGATAAAGCTGTCTTGTAACCCATATACAAGAGTGGCGATATTCGATGCTCAATATGGCAGAACTGCGTATGAGTCGATAACTTGCCCGCAGACACAGGGAGTCGTGGATGAGAGTAAGTTGTTCTACATTGTTTTTATCCTAATGCATTGCGTGTAAAGGAGAGTGTATATTGGTTACTTAAAGATTTATATTGATGTCTTATCGCCGATGCTATAGTGTGTAAAACAGTCAGTAACATTATGGAAAATGTATTAACAGTATTTGATAGTGAAATGGACACAGAACGATTCTCAGTCTTTTTAGAGAATACAAAGGCCCGATTTTTGTCAATAATACTCATAAAATTTTTATGACAACAACCATCATATATCAACAAACATTTAAATGCCAGTAAAATTGGTGTGTGTTTTAAATATATTGAAATACAACAAACGATTGAACAATAATAAATAAACATTATGCAATAATTCTGTAGCACTCTAAAAATAAATCCGATGTTATTTTATTATCACATTAAAATAGCTTCATAAGGTGCTTTTCCATCAATAATGTGCGAGGATGTGCAGCGAGGAATGTGTTTGTAAATAACGAATAGTATCGTTTCAAACGCTAAACGCTTCAAACTTCAAACTAAATGAAGCGATATGATTGGTTCTTTACAAACACATAAAAATGTGTTACTACACTACACATCCTCGTACATTATTGGTGGAAAAGCACCCTTATTCCTATTTATTCTTTAGATTGTTTGGCTCCATACGCGGTAGAAACAGTGATGCAAATTTGCCACGGCAAGCGAAGATGTCAAATCGCAGCGAACAGCAAAACATTTGGCTCGCCTTGCAAACCTGATTCCCGAGCTTATCTGAAAATCGTATATGCGTGCGGTAAGTATATTTATGGTTCTATTTATTTACATATAATACAATATAGTGAGTACTTAGTTTGAGAGATATGTTCGAGACATCGCAAACAAATATCTTCTTATATATATAATTCTCGTGTCACAATGTTAGTCTGCATACTCCTCCGAAACGGGTGGACCGATTCTCATGAAATTTTCTGTGCATATCGGGTAAGTCTGAGAATCGGCCAACATCTATTTTTCATATGTACCACGGGCGAAGCCGGGGCGGGCCGCTAGTTTTTTATAAATTATTATAATTTTAATAAAAACGTAATTTCATTTAGGATATCAAGGACAGTAATTAAAATAATAATGTTCAATTATCATTGAGACTTGACTTTTGAACTTGTAGCTTTTATAAAGCGAAAAAAGGTGTGTGTGTATAAATAAAGTGTGCGTGTTTACTTATTCAACTATAGGTATTAAAAAAATGAAGTAGTTTAGACATAAACTATTGCTAAATGTAGTATACTATTTCTATAAGATAATAAGTAGTACCCGTATATATTACTATATCAAATTAATTCTCCTCCTCAATAATGACGTTAACTAAGACATTGCTACATAAGTCCATTTCCCCACTTTGTAAGGAGCTTATGTTTCAAATAGGTTGCCTATTTCTGGTTGGTTACTGCAGCATATGTCAGAATAAAGGAAGAAATAGTTAAAATAACGACGTGCTTTATTATTTTTATCACCGTAAAACTATATGCAAATATTGCAAGTGACAGTATGAATTGAATCGCACGAAAGTTCTTATAAAATATGAAATTTCGGATTGAATAGATACTAAATACTGAAAGTTTAATGACCCTTTATATATTTATATGTGTAAATTGTAAATTTTCGAATGGATATCGTATTTGCGTTTATAATTGTCCAAACCCAAACAAAATAAACAAACAGGTCAAATATACGTCAACCTTTTAACAATTAATGTTTCAGTCAATTGGGTTATATGTTAATTAATAAGGCAAACGTATTTCGATTTTTATAACAGAAATGTATTTTTTGCCATTTTAACAATTATTCCTGATTGATTTTAATAAATTTATTCATATTAATTTAAAATGGGCAGATATAAATTTGATATTTTTCGTTTTATGGCATTCAAAGACCATAATATACCTATGGGTTCAAGTCCCGCCTCGTGATCCATTTTTTTATAAATTTATAGATATGGACAGACACACTATTGGTTATTTTTTTATATATCTGAATGCAGATTTTTAACTACAGTTTTCAATCCAAGATTACTTATTTCTTTATTCTTTTTATCCGAGCCGAAGACGCTATTCTTTGAAAAAAATATAACTTTAAAGTTGTATTTTGATCTTTGAAAGCTGAGAGGTTTTTCAGTATTTCATATCTTAAGTATTTATTCAAGTTTCAAACTAAAAATTCCTTTTCAGTTCCGCTAGGTGTTTTAACTGAAAGATACGAAAGCACGGACGAAAAAGATGAAGTCACGAAAACTTATGAAATAAATAAAGACAAAGGGCTGTTTGAAGAATCAGGTAAATTTTGTTTAGTTTTTGTTACAAATTATTTCCTTTTAATAAATTGTTTTAGATGTGCTGGATATATTGGAAGGAAAATGTATAAAAGTTAACAATGTATTATTGCATATTTTACTATTTGAAAGAAATGGATTAATTGGTTCAGTTTTACATTTTCGGTTTTACAATTTTTCTTTTGCTATACTTAGAATGTCGTAAATTACATATAGCTTCATTCAAAGTAAAGGATTATAATAAAATAATTGCGATTAGAATCTCATTTTAATTGCTGAGACAAAAATCTTATAAGACTTTGAATTGAAAGCTAACTATTCTCAATGAAATTCATATTGCCAATTATTACGAAGTACTTACTCGAATCGTGGAAGAAATTCCAACTTGTAATTATATTAATTCAAGAATAAGCCCTTTGAATTGTTAATTTATATCTATTATGTGTATTGCTTTGAAGTAGGTACCTATTGAGAGATTAGAAACTTTGACAATAATTTATTGTAATAATTATTATTTATACCTTAGCGACGCCCTAATTTTGAGTTAAATTATTGAATAAAAGATTTTTATTATATTAATTATACTATTAAGCGAAAGTTTTTATGATTATGTTTGTTACTAAAGTAAGCTTTTCTACTTCTCTGCATGTTGTTCTTATCTTATCTGTGATTATAGATGGAAAGAAAGGATAACTTATTATTGTTTAAATAATTATTATGTTTTAAATTATTTTGTATAGATTCAAGTGATAAATGGGAGGTAAATGCTGTATCACCGATCGCTGACTCAGCGCTCCAACCTCCTGTAGAAATTAGCAACCATCGGGAAAAGGAAATTGCCTCAGAAAATGTATACACGGGAAACGTGAATAAATCAGGTACGTAATTGTAAGAAAATACCTTGCTCTATGACGTGACGGTATTGCCATGATGCATGAAATTTACCTCTGAACTCGCCTAAAGAAGTTTCACTTCAATAAAAATACCCCTTTATACCTACATATTTTGAAAAAAAAAATTCATGTAATGTAATTATTGTAATTTATAAACGTAGGTATATCGTTCTAAAAATACATAATACCGCAGTATATCTTAAGCTTAAACGCAAGCAAAGCTGCAACGCGGTAGAAAATAATTAAATTAGCATTATAAAGGCTCTTAAAATTGTCGAATTTAAGCGTATCGCGGAAACATTGGCGAACGGCAGCGGTTAACCACTTTCGCGTTTAATTATTATCACCTAAATTTCTAAACATCGACAAATTTCGCTAAAATATTGGTAAAATTAGGCTAAAAGTACTTGTTACCGGATTTCACCAATATTGAATTAATTTAGGTGCATACCAAACATAAATTTATTTGTAATCATATCAATCGAGTTCATTATATAAATTCAACAACATGACGTTATATTTCTACCACAATTGAATTAAATTCATGCCTCATTCCTCATTGAATATTGTGTGAAATTTTTAATTCTCTGGGTATAATTTTATAGGAATCAACCGCAATGAATGTGTAGTTGTATCTAACAATAGCTTTTGTTCCAGAACGTTCGAGAGCGAACGAGAACTTCTACTTCTATATCGGCATCGCAATCATCATCGTCATAGTTTTAGTAATTTCTTTAATAGCAGTACGAATTTATATTAATCGTAAGAGAAAACGCAACGCCAAAAATGGTAACATGTTTACCACAGAGGCACCAAATATCTTCAATGATGCCATATCAGACATAGATAATGATGCTAATGTTAGTCATATTTCTGGAAACTTCTACGATCCAGGCCACCCAGACATGTTGTACAGGGACTCAACGAAAACTCTTCGGCCAATGAAACCTTTATCAACAGTGTACCCGTCGGCTGGTGCCTGCATGTATGGAGTAGATTATATACCTCAAGTGGAAGCACTCAGGTTCGAGAATGATCCAGAAGTGATGATGAGTCCAAAGAGTTTAAGTGGTTATACTAACACGCAGTTCCACTATGGGTGACAAAACGATGGAGGTGACACCTCCGGGACTTACTTTTTCTGATTCCACAATGGTCATGCTTTAAAAGCAAACAGTTAATAGGTGGCTCATCAGATTTTGTGTTCTTTAGGCATAGAATATTTTCTCAAGGCAATTTTAAATGGTAATTTAGGCGGAGACCAATTACAATAATTATAATTCGATGTAAATAGAGTCGATATTGTGTAAATTTTAATGACCTGTATTTGCTATGTTTTCGTTATTATTATTGCGGTATTAGTTATAGAGATAGTAGATATTATTTGTTTGAAATGTGCCTTTTTATCCATAAAATGGATGTTTAGTTTAATTTCAATATATTAATTTAATGTTCGACGAATTATCCATAATATCGTTTAAGATGTACATATTATGACATTAATAAACTTCATGTATAACCAATTAAATTTATATAATTTTGTGCCTTTCGTAAGCAACTAGGTTTTGTTTATTCTGATTAGGGTTCGTTAATTAAAATTCATTAATTATATTCTTGTATCCTTCAATTAGTAATAAATCTCGCACCTAAATCTATTTAATATGCGAACTGCTGTAACCACGCTTGCAAACACGGTCATTACATTTTCCATTAAAGCACAGACCCGTCTATGTAATTTTATAATTTTTTAATAAATTATCCGAAAAATTGTGTTTCATTTCTGGCACGCATCTTTTATGTTTTAGGGCGGTAATATGGCGTGACGAGGCGTCATTATTCAATAAAATTAGGGGTATGGATCCATTCTTCAAGACGCTAAAGAGGGATCTGTTAATGTAGGGGAAAAGTCGAGTAATATATTACGCACATACCTAACGTTATTTTTTGTAAAGCTAACAATGCGCTTTGCGATAAATCAGTGTTCGGCTGTGGTGATAAATGCGGCGTTCCCGCTCTTTTTAGACATTGATAGGGATTATTGTTTGTGGTATATATTTATGGATACGATTTATACGTAGTAGTGTAATATGTAAATATAGGGATGTATGTAGGTACAGTGCGTGCATCGCATTTGAATAAACATTTATTATAGTCACGCATGATTGACTCTACTTATTAAACGATGCAATTTCAAATTGTTTGCCCTTCTGAAAATATACATATTTTTCTTGGAATGAAGAATATAAATGTATAGATAGATTTTAGTTTCAATTATTAACCTAGTTTCAAACAGTCCCCGTCAATTAGAGGTTAAGCAAGGAGCTTTTGCTACATAAAGAAATATCTGAAAATATAAATCTTCTCTTACACTTACAGATTTTCATTAATTTTTAACCTTAGGGCTTAATAACGTGAGAAATACAATTTAAGCCAAAGCTAATTAACATGAGAAGCGAACTCCCTTCTGGTGTAGAAATGGGATAGACGCATTTTCACTGATCGATTTTCTTTACAAACGAGTAGTCAGTAGGTGATCATCCTTCTGTGTCCTGCTAGACCGAGACAGTTTTCTTTAGTTAGTTTCCACCAGGAATCGAACCCACCTGGGTCTATCTACCAAGGAAGCGGTCAACAAAATATAAATAGTTCTGATATTTTTTTTATATTTAAATGTAAGTGACTATACATTATAGACTAGGTATAGCAACAAAATTGTCATCCCATAATTTGAAAGCAGTTAATCATACAACTATAAAGTCAGAGTTAATATGGGCTATCTTAGACGATAGATTGAAGGGTATTACCATAGCTTAGAGCTGTAATCCTCAATAAGTTGTTGTCTAAACAGACGGATAGTTTGCTTATCTTTGTTTATAGCTCACTAATTCTGAAACCACGTGAATGTTAATAAAAACAAACGAGCCAAGTTTCTTGTTTATTGACTAGACATTTATAGAATTTGAAGATTATGAACCAACTAGCTTTCCGCCCGCGGCTTCGCCCGCGTTTTCAAAGAAAAACCCGCATAGTTCTCGTTCCCGTGGGATTCCCGGAAAAAAACTTATCCTATGCGTTAATCTAAGTTACCCTCTATATGTGTGCTAAATTTCATTGTAATCGGTTCAGTAGTATTTGAGTGAAAGAGTAACAAACATACATACATACACATAAATCCATCCTCACAAACTTTCGCATTTACAATATTAGTAGGATAAGATAGGATAGGATTACCATATACATTATTAGTTATAGAAATGTTTAATTAAATATAAAATGGTGTTTTAATAGACAATGCTTTGATTAGTTTGTAAAATAATAAGGAAAATGTGAAGGTATTTTAGTCAAGATTTGAGTAAAGCATTCATTGGTGTTCTATGATTATTAGCCGAAATAAGTTGTTCCATTTTGATAATAAACTTAACAACAAAGGTTTTAAAAATGCTTTTTTCTTTATAAAATGCAAACAGATATTTCGCATCTTTTGAAAGGGTTTCAATGAAATTTGATACAAGGATCTAAATTGCGATATAAACGAGTTTTAAAATCTTGTATTCCAGTGATAGCGATGACACTTATACAAAATAAGGAAAGTTATATAAATTAATTGTTGGGGTTTTTAAAATAAATTAGTTTGGTTATGAAATAGAATAACTTTTTTATACTTAAAGGTATAACAAGGAATATAATTGAGTTATGAGAAGGTGGGCAGATTTAATCTTGACTCATTCTTGGTACATGAGCTATTAAATAATAAAATATTTTTAGATATAATATATCTATTCGATTGAAACAAAATAAAATTTCCCTAATTTACAGACATGTCTTGATTATGTACCTACTTTAACAAAATAACAACCTTACCTTTACCTAATTACCTTTATGGCGTGCCTATAAGGAACAGCTTTTGTATATCTCGAAAGCATAGTTTTCAAGCTTATGTAATTGAAAAAAGAATGTTTGATCACGTTGTATTACCTATGTAATACAACGTGATCAAACATTCTTTTTTCATCAGTATGATAATCCTATGATTATCATACTAGGTAAACTGTGATTATATTACCCAGTATTATGTACACTTCTGATCAAATTACACTCAAGAAAGGATACATTTTTAAAATGATTTAAATGATGATGATTTATATTTAATAATGAACTATTTAACTTCGGCAAAATTTTGAAATAATATTTACAAATAATATCTATGAGGCTCTACATAAACAAGGGTCAGCCCGCTGTGAAGTTATACCAAACCGCCATACATTTGTACAGCCAAAATAAGATATTCAAACCGAATTTCCGCGGGCAGGGCAATGAAAGGCAATATCTTTAAAGGGAAATCGCAAAGAAAGTATACAGTCGCGTAACCAAAACAATCGATTCAAAATCCAGCCCATTTGGACTCCATCCATGTCGTTAGTGGAATAATTTATTATTATGGCTGCCACTTGAAAATCTTTTTTTATTTTACATCCCACAAAAGAATGCTTCGACACGATTGATGGTGACTTCACTGATCACGCAGAATTCGACGTTTTTATTGCTTTTTTCTTAAATTTTGCGATTTCCCTTTTTTGGGGAGTTTAATAACCTCTAGGTTAGCGATAGATACAAATTAATTTATTCGCTTATAAATTATGAATATTTTTTAGAGTAATTATAATTTTATCGAAGGAGGCGTTCGAACAGAAATTAATAATAAAAATAAATATTTTAAGTTATTTTGGCTATGATAAAATTAAATACTTGGTTCTTAAAACTAGGAATACGTTTTATGGTTAGCCAAGTGGTTCTTAATTTGTATACAATTCTCATTTAATTACTTATGTCTGCAAGAGGAGCTCTAATGCTTAAGGACGCTGTCACATATCTGCGTTACTCAAATTTAGGTATTTAACGTCGCAACGTGGTTCGCGGGAACATCACGCTCACGTAAACATAGCGCAATCCATTTTATAGACCATCTTCATACTTGATTTTTTTTTTTTTTATATTTTTATTGAAATTGATTCCAGAAGATTACTGGGAACTTAAAAAATTCATTTTGTTACTTTTATTAGTAGGTACGATCCTTATAAGTATTTTAGAGTATTCAACCAACTTAAAAAAGTGTGACTATTTTACAACAATTTGAATAATAATCAGTTATTGAATTGTATTATTGTATACAATATCGAAGCTTTTTAAGATATGTATAAAATACTTTTTTAAGAATTATTATCATACATAATATTGTGTTACCGGCAGGCGGCAATATATTAAACCCGGCATTGTATGCAATTCTTAGTAAATGTATGTTATTCCGAGAAACGGTCGGAATGAAATAAATTATATTCGTCACATTACCTATGATATCTTTAAATCTGAACTTTTCCTAAGTAGCAAACACATTTGCAAATTTTATTTTTATGAAACAACAATCCAAGATGGCGTCGACGAAAATTTGACTTTTTTTCGTGATGGGTGTCATTTTCATGGTTTTTGGGGTAGCTATTAACCAATATGAGGTCAAAACTAAAATCCAAGATGGCGCCGACGAAAATTTTACATATTTTCGTCATGGGTGTCATTTTCATGGTTATTGGGGTATCTGTTAACCAATATGAGGTCAAAAAAATCTAAGAAGGCGCCGACGAAAATTTTACATCTTTTCGTCACGGGTGTCATTTTCATGGTTTTTGGGGTAGCTATTAACCAATATGAGGTCAAAACTAAAATCGAAGATGGCGCCGACGAAAATTTTACATCTTTTCGTCACGGGTGTCATTTTCATGGTTTTTGGGGTAGCTATTTACCAATATGAGGTCAAAGCTAAAATCCAAGATGGTGTCGACGAAACTTTTACATCTTTTCGGCATGGGTGTCATTTTCAAGGTTTTTGAGACAGCTATTAACAAATCTCCTATGTAACCGTCGATAATTTGGTATATTTTTCTTACTCCTTTAAAGTAAACTTAAATAAAATAACAAAAACGTTAACAACTACAGTTTTGAAGAAAGTCTTAAAAAAACAATTTTAAAGAACATTGAAATGCATATTATTTAGAAATCTTAATATATATAAATCTCGTGTCACAATGTTTGTCCTCAATGGACTCCTAAACCACTTAACCGATTATAATAAAATTCGCACACCATGTGCAGTTCGATCCAACTTGAGAGATAGGATAGTTTAAATCTCAAATCGTTTTAGAGAAAGCGGGCGAAGCCGCGGGCGGTAAGCTAGTGTAATATAAAACGCAACTCTGTGGCAATCATGTTAATATTCTGACAGATATTATTAACTTTAAATATATTCGCTTAACTTTATTTAAAATAAAGTTCATCTAAAACATTAAAACGAAGAGAATAAAATAAAAAAGAGCGTGTGTGCCAAGATAACGTGTCAGAAGTGAAACATCTTTGGCGAGATTCATAGATACCAAAATCGCCGCCTTGCTCCATAACGTGACAGTATTACCATGACGCGATCTTGAAATTTTACTCTCAATGCGTCTAAAGAAGTTTCACTTCAAAAGGCTATTAGCTGTGTACAGTTCCACAAAATTTGAATTCTGCTCGAAAAATATGTAAACGGTTGTAAGAAAAATGTATCAAATTATCGACGGTAACATTGGGGATTTGTTAATAGCTGTCTCAAAAACCTTGAAAATGACACCCATGCCGAAAAGATATCAAATTTTTGTCGGCACCATCTTGGATTTTGTTTTGACCTCATATTGGTTAATAGCTACACCAAAAACCATGAAAATGACACCCGTGACGAAAAGATGTAAAATTTTTGTCGGCGCCATCTTGGATTTTAGTTTTGACCTCATATTGGTTAATAG
>CAJQZM010034028.1:0-20517 GCA_907164665.1 Colias nastes
GGTTGTTTATCTGGCAATATTTATTTTTACTGTACATAATGGTCCATAAAGCTGTTTTTTTTTCTTTTTTTGTAATGTTGTATAGTTTTGTTCAACTCTGTCAAGTTGTATTTGGCAATTTGAATGTCGAGTCAAGCTTCAAATCAAATCTTTTGTGGTTATGTAGACCATAATTTTATATTAGCCAATTATACTGTGAAATCTTTGCAATCGTTAAAAATTATATTTTAGCCAGATATTATAAAACAATTTATGTTGTACTAATTTGTATAGAACTCTGCTTTAAACGCGAGACTGTATATAGAAATGTTATATATGTACATTATATATATTTGTAATTATTTATAATTATATGCCTTATCTTAGTGAATAATTATTATTTAAGATTTAGTTACATTCTGCAGTTGTACCGTGAATTTAATTTGATTAAATTTGAAACTACACAGAATCGCGCAAAGTAGGTATCTAATAAAACAATTTACATTTTTATGGCTTGCCATCCTTTTTTCCATCTGAAATTTTAGACAAAGAAACAGACTTGACATTCGTGTAGTGTGGCAAATTTAAAGATATTTTTTATACATTGCTAACAACTATAGTCCGGGTCTTTTGGGTATACATTATCGTTCTATTTCCGTGGTACAGCTGCAGTAAAGTTTCATTTTTGTACAAACATATATAAAGTAATTTTGTATCGAGACGTGGATAAGGGCTGTGTGAAACGCATTTTTAAAAAGATAAATATCTCAATTTGTGGGAACAACTCAATCCCTAGATTACTAGTTTTTTTAAAAGATCTGTCATCTTACATACAAAAATAGTGCAATCGAGTTTTTAATAGATTATAATTATAACCGTTAAACATTGTGCCTTGCGTTGTATTCAAATAGTTATAATCCGAAATTTATATAGGGTAATACAGTCAATTTCACTGGCCTATAATAATAAGTATATACATTAATTATATTATACAAAATAATTGTTTAAACTCGAATTTAAAGAGTGTGTGTAGACAGAGCAAGCAATTTGACAATAAGATATATTCTAGTCTTTAACAGGCTTGCTTTGTCTATTTTGTTATGGCCAGTCTATGGATAAGTATTTTTTTAATTGGAATAATGTCTTTGGTAAACTAAACATAATATTGATCTACAAACCTTATTTATTGAAAACATTTAAATATTATGTTGAATGTTGATACTTTTGCATCACATTTTTTTTGTTTTAAACATAGCTCCTTTATTTTAAAAGCTATGTCTGATTATGAATTTATAGACACTTGATTCTTTATTTTAAAATTGGAATTGTATCACATGAATTAAATAAATAATTATTTATTTTTAATATATTGCAAAACAGCAAAGAGCAACAATTTTCCACAATGTAAGTGCCATTTTGAAACGCTTTTGAATGATAGGAGCTGATTTGTTTTTTATATAATAATTATATATATGTATAATGAAATGTGTAAATTATTGTTTCATAATTGATATTTATATAAACACCAGTTTAGTCATTACCTTAGACTGATCAAGCGCCTTAATAAAAACGTATTTTCTAACAATGTATAAAAGTTAAATAGAAATTTAAAAAAAAAAACGATATTTCAAAATTGACATTGACAGATAACCTATACAGATAATAAAAGTGCGACTGGCTGTAAAATGCATAATGATCGAACTTAAAACAGGTCCATAATATAAATAATTGTTCTATATTGCAATGTACTTATTGTATATTATGTATACATTGTTGAAAATATGTGAAAGCTATATAAAATTGTAGATAGCGACTGTTCTCTATGATTCGCTGATTATTGTTAAGCGTGAGTCTGACTGAGATGGATGAGATTAGGATACGATAAATTATAAATAAAGAGAAGAATATTTTTAATTTTTGTACTTTTATTTCGTCACCTATTTACAAATTCACACATTACAAAAATATATCACAGTGTAATTGAACTTAGAATTACTCCAGTTTCTTCAGTGTCGTATTCGGTATGAAGAAACATGCGACTGCACAAGCTGAAATAAAAGAAAAATAACAATTAAAAAAACATTACATCGCAATATTGGGGGATTTTTAAGTTAAAACTACTGAAGGAGTTTGATTAGAGTGTATAGCTATAGAAAAACCTATATTTAACCCACACCTTTTCATGAAAGTACCCTGTATTAATTAGGAAGTAATTAGGTTACAATGACATAAATTTAGTTATGGCATAATTTGAAATTCTAGACAGATCTTTTCCCCTATTTTTGCAATATTTATGTTTCTATTATCACAATTTAGGTAATTTAAATAAGTAGCTTATTTTGTAGCTTTCACATGAAAAATGACGAGTATCATAATACATATTTGCAAAGATTTTAAACTAAAAAGTGAACGAAAATTTCACGTAATCACGGTGAAGTGCCATCTAGCGGTAGATTTGAAAACTTGTTCACATTGTAAAAATGTCATAGCTACGAAACGTTGGTTCCTAGTATACATGTATATTTTTTCTGTTGTCAAATAAAGAATTTTTTTTTAATTGATGTAGGAAAGGATTTGAATGACATGTCCAAGTAACATATTATTCATGACGTCGTTGTATATTTATAGTAAAACTATTTCATTAGAAATATTGCACATGGCCTATATTGCCATGGTTCGATTGGTTTGTTTCATTTAAATGGGCTGGAGTAATGTCGATGGAATTCAACACTACGTTTGAATGTAGGTGTTGGAATTCCAATCGTGAAGTTAGAGCAACTATTTCAAACAATTCAGGTATGAACATTATTTTAAATCGACATCCTACAATATTGTATTCGTACTGGTACAGGTACTCTTAATATTAAGGCTGGTTGCAGAGCTTGACCGACCGTCAGTGCGTACCGTCGGTCCTGACGATACGCATCAACAATTGTATGACTATGACACTAATGCGCATGACAATACGCGTGCGTATGGTCGGTCTAGCTATGAACGGTTTTATGAATTTCCATACATATGACAAGCGCGACTGACGTACGCACTGATGGTCGGTCAAGCTCTGCAACCAGCCTTAAGGAGCTTTGAAACTTGCAACTCGTTCGACGTCATTAAAGATTGTCGTCGCTGTTACTGGAGCAGCAATTACTGTCTATCAGCGTACCTCTGATTATTTGAAAATCGAATCAGTTTTTATCCCACTTTTAAAATTGACACTTTCTAGAAAATGGCTTAGCTTGTCAGTGGATGATTAATCCTCAAATGTCAAAAAGGGTTCGTTCAGCGGATTTATCGTAATATTATAGTATTCTATGGAGTATGGTGGTATCTAATAGTCTTCTTAGTAATGCTAAGCTTAGTTTAAACTTATCATTAAATTTATGAAATTTTAAACAATCTGCAAAGGTTTTGAAAATATTTTTACACTCTGAAATATTTCAAATTTTTACAACGATGTATCTTAATGCATCTAGTTTATTTTTTAATTAAATAAACACTACTTGAATAAAAATCTCAAATATATTGCTACGTATTTAATCTTGTTACACATCTCACCTATCTCTCTCTCACTGCGAAAAATAACCTATAATTGTCATAGAAATATCAAATAGGATTTATTTCCAACGTTTGATTGCTCTATTTATTACGTTAAAAATATCGAACAAACTCGCGGATAGTCCAGCTATTCCAGCAAATGAATCCAAATGGAGTAATTATATCGCACACATGTTTATAATGCCTTTTCGAACGTTTATGGGATTGCCCCCTTTTAAATGGCTATTGGAATATGAAATGCGAAATGTTTGGATTTCATATTTGCGTAGATACCTATTACAAGTGTAGTTTATAGTACTAGTTGTCCTGCCTTGTTGGTAATTGCATAATCTTCATAAAATTAGACTAGTTTTAAAATATTAGAGGAAACATAATCATTGCTATACGTATGTTTTCTGTCAACTCTCACTTTAAAGTATTGTTTTTCTGATCAGGAAAACTATACAAAAATATTTTTGGATATTTGTAATCCTTAATTATGGATTGAGTAATGGATAGGTACAAGACGGATAACATAAACGAGACAATCGTTAATATTCATGACATACTACACCCACACTCTTCAAAACACTATCTTGCACATTTAACATTTTTCCAATAGTTTAAATCGAACCCACATCCTCCAGCACCATCGCCTGACCACTATACCAATCATACTTTCAATTCTAACTACTTTCTACAACTATTAATGTTCTACGCCATACAAGAAACGCTTCCGAACATCATATCTTCAAGCGACACTTATTCAAATTCGCCATGTTACAATAATAACTCTCATTCATAAGTATTCCAGCTAATAGAGCTTTTAATGAAAATGGTAAGCCGGGTTATTCAAATATATTTCCTTGAATCCTGCCGCACTCTTCCAATTTCACTATTGCAACTAATTAAAACTTTAGTTAAATCCGACACTGCCATTATACTTTTAGAAATAGCGGGTTAACCTGGTACTGAAGAGGAAAATCAAGGGATGCGTTTACACCGTTATGCCAAAGGAAATATTTTCATTACATCATATTATTATAATTATGTATGTAGTACGTGGGCCACACTGAAAGTTTTGCGTTACTCATAAATAAAACAATTTATTTGTCTAATATTATATTTACTACTTTTAAAAGTATTCTCCGTTACGTTTAAAACACTTTTTCATCCGTTCAAACCATTTCTGGAAACATGAGGACCATTGGTCCGAGGGTATGTTTTCTACGTGCTGTTTGAAAGCAATCACGGCCTCTTTTGGCCACGTAAATGTCGAACCACTCATTGAATCTTAGATTTTTGGGAAAACGAAGAAATCGCACGGTGCTAGGTGAGGACTGCGTGCGGCATGGGTCACGTGCTCTATGTTTTCAGAAGCCAAAAATGACTTTGTTTTGTTCGCGGTGTGCGCCGAAGCACTCTCATGGTGCAACAATACGCGACTTCTAGGTCGCTTTTCCCTTATTTTCTCTAAGACTTTGGGCAAACAAATAGTGGTGTAACACTCAGCATTAACAGTCTTTTGTTACCCAAGTGGAATAGTACAGACAGGATTCGTCTTAGAGAAAAAAAACGCAATCATTTGTTTGCCGACCCTTCTCGCCTGCCTCAATTTTGTTGGTTTTCTGTCACTTTCAAACACCCACAAAGAATATTAGTGCTTTCTTTCTGGAATATAACAATATATTCATGTTTCATATCCTGTCACGATATTATACACAGCATTAGAATGCCCGTGATTGTACTTTAATAGCATTTCTTTACACCAATCTACTCGATGTCGTTTTTGTTCTGGAGTGAGTTTGTGAGCAATGCACCGGCAACAAAGCTTCCTATCTTTGAAATGTTCACGTAAAATTTTCTGAATTTGGCTCATACCAATCCCCAAATGGCCTCGAATCTCCTCATAAGTGATATGACAATTTTCTTAAATTAGTCGTCTGACGGTAGCCATATTTTCCTCCATGATCGCAGTTAAGGGTCGACCTTCACGAATTTCATCATGGAGAGAAACACGGCCGCGATGAAATTCAGCAAATCAATGCCTTACAGTGCTCAAATGAGGTGCTTCCCTCCCAAAAGTATTTTGAAGGCGAGCAGTGCAAGCTTTCGGAGAAAGCGAACTTTTAAAATCATAAAAAATCATCGCCCTAAAATTGTTTCGTGTTAGTTCCATTTTTGCTACGGACAACGAACTTCAACTTGAGATTAAAAACAATTGACAAGCGCTACCCGCCAAATTTTTTTTTCTTCAACTAATGAGACTTCATTTGTTAAAAAAATATAACATTCGAAATTCAAACATTTATGGGTGGCTAGAAACGCAAAACTTTTAGTGTGAACTAGGTATGAGAAGCGTTCTATCATATTGGTCCTTTTTGTTAAGGTTTGAGCGGTAGGAAAAATTATCAGTTTATACGTAAATTTTTCGAGTATAAATAATTTTAAGATGTTCATTAAAATGCACGGTTTCTATCATCACTACATAGTATAAAACAAAGTCGCTTTCTCTGTCCCTATGTCCCTATATCCCTATGTCCCTATGTCCCTTTGTATGCTTAAATCATTAAAACTACGCAACGGATTTTGATGCGGTTTTTTTTAATAGATGGAGTGATTTAAGAGGAAGGTTTTAGCATATAATTTATTAGGTTTTAGACAAAGCGGGCGAAGCCGCGGGCGGTAAGCTAGTAAATTATAAATTATGGGAGTAGTCACAAAGTAGATGATGACTACAATGTTTTCAAATGGAGCCGCTAGATGACGCTACTGTTGAAAATAAGTCTTCTAGATAATGCTAACAAAATTGTTTTCCCCTTATGTATAAAGTCCCCAAGACCAGTTTTTCGACACTATTTATTTTCGATTTTTCATCTATGCCAATTTTTTTATACCTTACTTTTAGTAAGGTTTATAAATATAATTTAATACTTACTTTTACTTACTATAAAAATTTATACTTCACCAAAAAAAAAGTAACCGTAAGATTGTAGGGTACCAGTTTCCATCATTAGCAGACATTAAGTCCTTGCGTTGTATTTGACGTTATTATTGAAGTGAAACTTTTTTATCGGGGTTGGAAAAAAATTTAGTGTAACATTTTTTCGTTACGCGTGACATTTTTCCGTTACGCGCCATCTTTTTCTTATCCCTATAGCGACGAGCGTTTTAGGTTAACTTTTGAACTACCGCACGAGCGGAGCGAGTCGCGGCAGTGGCCGGCGTAAATATTCAAATAGGTAGCGAGGAGCGAAGCGACGAGCGTGTTAGACTAACGTATTTCTGTAATATTTATTTATTTAATTTATTTATTTAATTATTTATTGCACACACAAAAGAAACAGAGACACATAAAGTACAGATAATAGGAAAATAATGTGTACAAACGGTGGCCTTATCGCTAGGTAGCGATCTCTTCCAGGCCACCGTATGTAATATGTAAGGAGAGACCTTAAAAGGAGGTGGGTGAGCAAAAAATAAGGCTTTAGGAAAAAAGAAAATATAATTATAAATTATATTATAATATTGTATATAGTAAATTATTTTTTGAAAAATAAGGTCATAAAGAAGTTTCACTTCTTACGTGTGTACTCTAGTACACGCACACATTTTTTATTAGCAGACATTATGATACTAATTTTTACATTCAATGTAAAATGCAATAAATAGGTACCTATAGGCAAACTGAGCACAGAGCACGGTGTAAGCAGCGCTCAACTTTCAGTTGGACGAAAACAGCGACTTAAATGTCTTCCTCCGAGCCAATTCCATAAGGTAGGTACTTATTTAGTCTGTTGACATCCTGATAGTGAATTCCGCGGTTACAGTACTTGCCAGTATAATGCACGCTATCTTTCCAATGCAAGACTCATTAAGATTTGAATATTTATATCGCTTGAATTTGCGGCTCCATTCCACGGTAATGTCATTTTTAAATTGCAAGACTTGGATAGTAGGTAATGTCGCAAGAAGCTGTCGCAACGTTTTCTTGGTATTTTCTTCTCTGTTTCAATTAACTCGTGGAGTTTTTAAATGATAGTAACGAGGAAGGGAAAATTAAGAAAACAATTAAAAAACACTGTAATTATTCTTGAAATGTTAAACTATAAATATACTACAGCAATAAAAACACACAATGCTGCTCGAAAAATATATTATAGTCAGATTACATAGTCGTGTCATAAACATTAATACCATATTAAGCATGCACTCCCTATCACTATGAATCCAGACTTTACCTACACTTAAGACATTCGACATCTACCTGCGTGTAATTTGACAAACTGTCACGTGGAATAATTCAATGGATCTCTTTGAACGTGCCGCTCATCAGACAGAACCGTGTCACGTAAGACGCCGTATAATTACGACAAACCATGCTTGAAATTAATAGTTACATGGAAGTTGCGGTGTCGATCTGAATGTGACTTATCTTGGAATGTGTTCCTCATTGCGATTACGTAATGGGATTAGTTTGTTATATTTTAAGTATTGGGATAATTGGTGGAAAATAATGAGTTTTTAGCTTAGTGTGTAATGTGTTCAGTTATGGCTTCATGGCATTTGATGGATTATCTTATGTGAATATTCTGATAGCATTCTAATAAGAAAGTTTTTTATCTGGTATCTTCACTTGGTAATAATAAAGGAATCAGCATAATTATCTTCTTAAGCTGGTTGATGTGTCGTCAAACTATGTATGTATTTATCCTCATGATTAAATTTCCTGAGAATTCTAAATTCATTAAAACTGTAATAAAACGCGTAATCTGTTTTCATCAGAACCTAGCAAAGACAATTTTCTTAGCTTATATATTATGAATTCTCAAAATGTAATCTGTAAGAATTACATCGTAATATCAACAGGGCAATAAAAATATTTCGTGGAAACGGATAATTCATCACCATTTCAAGGATTAAAAGTGTTTCAGTTGCTAATGCTAAAGTATCTCAAGGTTCTACTTATTTACAATTACATATGGAACTTACGGCGCAAACATTAGTTCAATTCCCATAGATGTTTTAAGATGTGTAATAGTTTTAAGATTTAAGTTTGTTAAGTATGATTGGAAAAGTATGGTGTGTGACTGATGACGTATTGTTTTGAATGAGGAAACATAATGAGTGAGGATGGATGTCTGAGGACAGACATTGTTGCAGGACGGCCGAATGTGGGAAACGGAACGGTGACGGATGAAAGAGAGGTATGAGGGGCGAGAGGGAGAAAAGGGTTATGGCGGCGGATGGAAGACGAAGTGCGTGTGCAGAATATAGTAAAATTATTTAAATTATTAAAAGACGTATTTTCAAGCAAACAACCATTGATTTATTTCTATCCCACATGTATAAAACGTAGAGATAAATTGCACAGTCTCACCAAAAAACATCCCTACGATGAAAATAGGCGTCTCACTTACAAGAAATACAGAAATGTTTGCAACAAGCTTTTATTCACACTAAAGTCCGAGTACTATAGCAAGCAAATAGAGGACTCCAAGCATAACCCAAAAAAACTCTGGAATACACTTAAATCTATCATACATCCTTCCGCACACAAAAATGACCCGATAAAACTAGCTCATGACACACACAACAACACACTAAATTCACTCAATCACTATTTCACGACAGTTGGCAAAAATCTCTCTAATACAATCTTAAACAGGCTCTCTGCAACAGAACAAACACTCACAAATAATCACTCACTGGCCACCCCGTCGATAAACTCTTTTTTCTTCCTCCCTACTGATGAATCCGAAGTCGACAAGTATCTCTCACAGATTAAAACTGATAGCTCGCCTGGACCTGACGGCATTACGGCACGCTTATTGAAAAAAATAAGGCCTTTTATTGCTAAACCTCTTTCCTACATATTTAACCTGAGTTTAAGCTCAGGCTCATTCCCTGATTGCTGGAAAATTGCAGCCGTAACTCCCATTCATAAAGGGGGGCCAGTCGACATCCCTGAAAACTTCAGACCCATCGCGCTATTAAATATCTTATCGAAACTTCTTGAGAAGATAGTTAACAAAAGACTACTTAACTACCTAGACAAACAAAATCTTATTAGTGACAGGCAATTCGGATTCAGAAAGGGTAAATCGACGGAAGACGCTGCCATACTGCTAACTAACTCAGTGGCCTCGCATATACAAAACGGCGAACAAGCTTTGGCGGTATTCATCGACCTAGCCAAAGCGTTCGATACCATCTCGCCGAGTCTGCTCATAAAAAAGTTAGAATCAGTTGGTATAAGGGGCCTTGCGCTTGACTGGTTCTCCAGCTACTTGACTGACCGCAAACAATATGTAAAAATAGACGGGATAGCGAGTGAGGTCTTACCAATTAAATTTGGCGTACCGCAGGGCAGCATACTCGGTCCCACCTTATTTACCCTGTACATAAACGAAATAGTAAACTTACCCCTAAATAGTGCTCAAATAATATCCTACGCAGATGACACAGCCATTATACTCCATTCTACCGGATGGGATGAGGTGTACAAACTCGCAGAATCTGGACTCCAAACTTTAGCTAAAGCTCTTGATAGAAATCTCTTAACTTTAAATATAAAAAAAACTAAATTAATTGCTTTTTCCAAAACACAGGCTTCGAAACCTAATCAAAATCTCCAAGTTAAATTTCATACGTGCAATAATCCTGAATTAACCAACTGCGACCAAAACTGTACTACAGTGGAACGTGTAAAAACTATAAAATATCTCGGAATCACACTGGACGAAAACTTATCTTTCAAATCCCACATAGAAACATTGTCTTCGCGTACTAGAAAACTCATTTATGTAATGAAAAAACTGCGAGATTGTACTCCTCTTCCAATTCTCACCTCCGTATTTCACGCGCTCTGTCAATCTATTCTGCAATATGGCATATCTGTTTGGGGGGGCGCAGGAATAACTAACTTCATCACTGTGGAGAGAGCGCAAAGAGCCGTCATAAAGGTGATGCTGAGAAAACCCTTCCGCTTCCCAACAGCTGACCTGTATAGCGAGTTCGCAGTCCTAAGGGTCAGGCAGCTCTTCGTTCTCAAGGCTGTGTTAACTACTCACAGAACCTTAAAAATAAGAAAGGACTTTAAAAAACTCACCTCAAGGCGTACATTCTCACTGCCGTGTCCTCGTGCATCCTCCCTTTTAGCTAAACGATGTCCAAAATTTTTATTTCCTCGGATATACAATAGTGTCAACAAACATTGTAACATAACACTACTATCGAACTACACATGCAAGAAGGTCATAAAGAAATGGTTACATACGCTATCTTTTGAAGAAACCGAACAATTACTTAAAGGACCACTGAGCTGACACACATTATAACATGCCTTCACTCACAAACAATGACACACACTCACACACACACACACACACACACACTTAAACACACACACACACTCTTTCACGAACACGCGTGCTGCAAACCGTAAAATAATGTACTTTGTGTTTTTCTTTTATTTTTTATTAATTGTATTAACTTCCATTACATTAGATTATTTACCTACTTGTTAACTTTCTACTGTCCATAACATATGTATATAACCAAGAAGCGCAACTCAGGGTCCCAAGATACAAGTATTTCACTTAGTTTGGGATCCACTGTCGTACAAAAATTGTAAAACATAAAATGGACAAATAAATTTATTTCATTTCATTTCATTTCATTTCATTTCATTGCATTTCATTTCAACAAGAGTGACATCTAGCGGCGTGAATTGTTACTAAATTTTTATCTGTCGCTTTTATCTGTTTCTTGTATATCCATGTTATAATAATGAAATAAACATTTTGAATAAGCATCTTGAAATATATTGATTGGTACTTAACTTTCTTGACAATATGCTTCGCACAGTTTCTCAGAAGAAATTCTAAATTAATATTAATGGAAATCAACTAGTAAAAAATGTAGGTACATTAGGACAGCAGTATTAAGGTAGAACATAGAGGCTAGAATTGTTAATATATTGTTCTATTCAATTATGTTGAATAATGTTCAGGAAGTTTAGGTAAAGCCTTCAATTGTGTGATACGAGTAGGAATATTGTCGTGTGCTGCTTATATTGAATAGACAGTGCTATAATTATAGTTAAAACTTGCTTTTGTTTAGGTTATAATTAACAATCTGTACCTTAGCAATATTTTGTAGCAGCTAATAGATTTTGATAGGGTAAGTAGAATGAGATAACCCCAAAAGAATAAATGAATAAGACAAAGGTCTTAATATAAGTATTGTAAATATCACAGTATGTTTATATTTACAGCTTTCGCCTGGATTATAATTATTAATACTACATGTTTTAATTTATTTCATAAGACTTAAAAGTAAACCATTTCTTAAGACAATACGCATAATGCATAAACTTATCCAATCTTCAAACAGAAAACGTTCCACTTTTTAATATAACAGCCCTCGTTAAAATGGTTAACTACAGAATTACAGTTCACTGAGTACCTTCACCCGCGAACTTTAATCTTATACACATATCATAAAAGTTAAGAATACCCAACGGTATAACTTAAACCATTTATTCAGATCAAAGGGCCCTATTCTAGGCAGTCGTTGCTAAGACATACCCTTCGCGTATAATAATTCAGGGTACCTGTATTGTAGGTAAACTTTTATGATATTTTATTATTATTTATTGATTGTTTGATATACTTACGATGCTTCATTGTGCACATTCTATATCTATAGATATATATAAAAATGAAACCCGTTTCGCGTTGTCACGGCATCACGCGTGAACGGGTGGACCGATTTCAATAATTCTTTTTTTATTATATTCCTTGAAGTATGAGGTTGGTTCTAATGTAGAGAAAACGTAAATATGTACCACGGGCGAAGCCGGGGCGGACCGCTAGTTAAAAATATATTTGAAGTGGTTGATGATGTGCCCAAATTTGAAGTCCTGACTTTTCTTCTGTAGAATCGAATAGGTGAGGTCAGTCAGCAACTTGGGAAAATATGAATCTTTGCTAATATCTAAATTCTAAATTACAATTTAAACTAATATATAAGTTTAGTTTGAACTTTGAGTGTGCTATTAGGTGTATGAGAACAATAATAACGCAAGCAAACTACATAATATTTTTTACTATCACAGAAAGCTTGGGCAGAATGTTGTTCAATTTGTCTATTTTTACCTATATCAATAGAAGTATAATAGGCTCCATTCATGTTCTGCTCAAATATTGTAGAGCCCTTTTACATGTTGGAAATCTTGTATCATCTTAAGCTATTCAATGGGCGGGGTCTGATTGAGTATTTGATGATTCTTAATTGCTGTGTAAATAATTTCTTGTACGTGACATAAGCTTTCTCAAACCATAATGAAATCATATCTCAATTCAGAAACCAGCTTCATGCCTTCAAAAATGATGCTACCATTAACTAAAATTACAATTACATAATTAATAATAATCCAATAGAACAAATACACTAAAATGAAAAAGTAATTAATTATTATGCTAAACATTAAATCCCTATTAAACTCTAAGTAAAATAGGGAGTTAAGCTAGTATAAGATACATGAAGTGTGAATATTTTACGTGCATAAACTTTGACTTCCTCGAATAGTATGTGACTTACAAAGTGACATCAAATAGCAATAAATGCTCGTTCACTGAAAATGTAAATTTCGGGACCAGCGATGTGATTATTCTGGAAGGTAAGATTTTCATTATAATGTAATGCGTAGAGTTATAAGGAGCTTTTTTTAAATGGTTTGTTTATTTTGATACAATAAGGAATTAAAAATTGGATATGTATAGATAGGCTTAATTTTATTTATGACAACAAATAATCCATACTATCCATACAATATTATAAATGCGAAAGTAACTCTGTCTGTATGTCTGTTACTCAATCACGCCTAAACTACTGAACCATTTTTCATAAAATTTGGTATGGAGATATTTTGATACCCGAGAAAGGACATAGGCTACTTTTTATCCCGGGAAAATAACGTTATCCCGGAAATCCCACGGGAACGGGAACTATGCGGGTTTTTCTTTGACTGCGCGAGCGAAGCCGCGGGCGGAAACCTAGTTGTTTATAAATTAACACTAAAGGGCTCGGAAATGATAAATCATAGGCCTCCTAGGTTATTAAAATAACTATGAGAACGTTTATAGATTCGATTTGTACCTACCTAAAATGCTGAAACAAAAAAAATCTTATGCAGAGTGTAGCTTACGTACAGAGTGATTTTATAGATAGGTATTGTACCCAGATAAAATTTCAAATTCCCAAAAGGTAATATAGAGTTCTGACAGATGGCGCTGTATTAAATAGTCACCTGTTAAAACTGCAGATATAGTGAAGAACGGCGGTAAGCAGCCGTAGTCTATAAGCGCGGGAAACGCGACCGTCCCTGATATGGTGCCCAACCTTCCACACATCAGGAATGTAGCCATCGCCATTACTCTGGAAAATATTTATTTATTTATTGTGACATGGAAAAAAACAATAAAACATTGACTACATGCGACACGGTATCGTAATCATAAAATAATCAGTGCCGGCTCAGGTGCAACGCGAATGGAACAGAGGCGCCAGAATGCATCGTCAATAGCAGAAATTGAAATCATAAGTTGTTTTAGTTTTTCGTTAAAACGCGTATTTATCTAGTTAGCACTATGTAATTGTAACTACATGCTTTACAACAACACGGGAAAACGCATTAAAATTTAGAAAGACTGTCAACCACCGCACGAGCCGAGCGAGCGTGCGGCATTTGCCACATAAATAGGAAACTATGAATCCAAATAAACCCTCAGTCACAATCGCATATATCGACTATAAACCTTAGCGAAGTGGGGAACAAGTCCACAGTAATACTGGACAGCGAGGCGCCGCACAGCGACGTGAGCGCGAGCGCCGACGTCACCAGCGCTACCACGGCGCCCGCGCTGCCGCCCAGGAACGGCAGACTCACTATCACAGCGGCGCTGAGCAACCCGCATATCGCGGCTACTAGCTTCTTGCCGCAACTGGGAATGATATAACGTTTTCTACATTCACAATTTAACGGTTTCACTTATAGAATAGGTATACCTTACTGAAAAATAATGCTTTTTGTATGGCGAGAATACATAACTTACGAATCATATTGTTTACTGCATGCTTGCATTATTCTATAATATCATACTAGGTGGTTATATTCGATCAAAATGAATCAACCTACTGCTTATTATAATCGCTCATTCACAAAATAATCTTATGAAATAATATACATAACGTGACTTGCATGTCAGCAAATCTGTAACGGGAAGCTATTAAAAATATTCCAAAGAACATTTGCCGATTTATCAACACGCTGCCAATGCTATACGTGAGCACGGAGCCGGCGCCCACCACCGCGCTCTGTAAGTACGTGAGCATGTCTGTCTGTATCGGCTGGCACTCGCCGGGGTCCTCGGGGCTTGCGGGGCCCGACACCAGCGCCGCGCAGAGCCCCGACGTGCCGCCAGCGCCTATCATGGCGGCTAGTTGGGGGTACCAGAGGCGGAGCGTGTTGGAACTGTTGAATATTTGTTTTTTCAGAAACGGGCAATAAAAAAACAGTGTAAAAAGACAATATGTAATAGGTAATAAGACAATATGTAGAAACTCATTGAAATTTTAACATTGTAATATTTCTTAACGATACCTAAAATCAATGAAAATTATGAAGAAAGAGATTTAAGCATTTTTGAGTGGACAAATTGTTTCTATATGAGTAATAATGTATTTACAGTTTTATTATTTCGCCAATTTTATTTTTCAACATTATTCATGCAAGTGGGATGTTTGTTTTTCTACAACAAATTTGAAGATATAAAATAATATTGTTACAGAAATAATCATAAATTTATACGATAATAATTAATTAATCTATAAGAACAATAAAATTGCACATCTAAGAACATTACTTACAATTAAAATTAATGAACATGGTTTACCCAAACATGCATCCGGCGTGAGTAGCACAAATGAGCAGCAAGTAGGCGCCATACGGGGCCCTAAATAAGGGCGCCATTTGGTCGCTGCCAGCTTTTAGGGCGGCGAAGCCCTTCGCTTGCTGTTCGCTCTTCTCTTCGACTAGAACCTTCACCTGGTTTTGCATAAAAAATAATAAGTTATAACAAGATGGAAGATTTAACTTCAAAAGCGGAAAAGCCTTTTTCAAATCAAAGAGATGTTGACCATGCACTTTATTTATTTATTATAAGTGTGTGGTATTTATAATTATTTTAATTTAAAGTCTTTGGTATTTATAATTATTTTAATTTAAATTATTTTAATGGAGTCTTTTCTTGTGTCATATAAATAAATATTTCATTAATATATATATTAGTGTTGTAGATAAATTAACTGTAATGATAACTTGTATCGGGCTTTTAAAATACGTTCTGCTTTTCTAATGATACCAAAAACAAATCAACATACAGGATAGCTATCAGCGGATTTCCCCGTGTTCAACACATAGATCTTCTTAAATATAGCAAGTGCCTCCTCATTCCTGCCCCTGGACATCAGGAACTTGGGGCTCTCAGGGAGGAAGAAGAAGGCCAGTCCAGTGAACAGGGGCACGAGGGCTGCAGCCAGCAGGAAAAGGTTCCACACGTGGATATCTGGAATATTTATTATTTATATATTTCTTAAAATTTTACACTTAAGAACTATATATACCTACATTCAGCTGCCATGCGTAAATGTCCTCAAAAATTTCAGATTTTTTAAAACTGTGATTATTAGGTAAAAATTATGAATAAATTCTGCTGACAAAATGATCACGTAAGCGAAATAAGACTCAAAACGTATATTGAATAATAAAGAGATTCAAAATCTTATAGCTCTATCTTTTTACATTTCTTAATATTATGTACAAACTGCACGACACAAATTAAAGTACCATCCTCACCACCTGGATGCATGGCGTTCGTCTACTGTGCGTTTCTGTAGACATTTCCTGCCAAGAACTACCTACGCAGTTGTGGAATAAGTTACCAGCTTCGGTGTTTCCTAATTATTACGACATGAGCACCTTCAAGAAGAAAGCCTATTCCTCTCTTAAAAACCAGCAAAAAGCTTGTAGAGTCCCTGACACTGCGAACGCTCATGGGCGGCGACAACCTTGCAGAAGGTGAGTCGCCTGCTCTTTTGCTGGAGTTGACATAAAAAAAAAAAAAAAAAAAAACTACACCTCATATTTCTCAGGTATAGGTGCCTATCAATAAATCCTTCCTTATATAAAAGCAAAATTGAAATATCTACGATTTCTAAACATGTGTTCTAATATGCAAGTAGACTTGCTTATACATAAATAGTTTATTTCACATGCTACCAAATACAAATCTTTTCTTTAAATGCATTATTAAATTGTTTACCAACTGTCCCGTGCAACTAACTAAAACTATATTATGACAATTATACCAATAAATAAAAACCCACCAATAGCACCCCCAAACAGCACGAAGTCCCAGTCATGCGTGAGTATGCCCCACGCCAGCAGCGGCAGCGTGGTGTTCGCGATGGTGTAGAACAAGCTGGTCAGGAGGATCACGCGCGCACGCAGTTCCGTGCGGTGTAGCTCGGCGAGGTAGGAAATTAGCACTGCGAACGGGCCGTTGAACCTGTGGTAGTAAAGGTTTTTATAAATAACTAGCTGAGATCTGCGGTTTTACCCACTGTGCTCCGCTCCTGTTGGTCTTAGCGAGCTGATATATAGCCTATAGCCTTCCTCGATAAATGGGCTATCTAACACCGAAAGAATTTTTCAAATCGGACCAGTAGTACCCGAGATTAGCGCGTTCAAACAAACAAACTCTTCAGCTTTATAATATTAGTATAGATTGCATTTTTAACTTTTAAGTCTGGTGCCACTTATACGTAATATTATAATTTTATTGTACTAGGTAATAGTTTGGGTTTGATTTCAGTTTAAGTTTGATTTTGGGCTTGAGTTTAAAGTTTAAATTTGAAATAAGTAGTAAATTGTTTGCAATGACACTGTAACAAAATATGTAACTGTAGGTAACTGTAACCTATAATGAATGCACATTTAAGTAAATACAATAGTTGTAACAAATTATTAGTAACTTATGTATATTTTGGCTCAAATATAAAATAAATTGGCCGATATTAATGGGTATTTCAAAGCTATTTGTTAGAAGTAGACTTGTGGTAAAGTTCTTAGTTCGTTACAGGAAGCAGGGCGGTAACGGTATTGTATTTATAATGTACTCCTGTAAATCACGCATAGGTATATAAAAAAAATAATAATCTATGTATTTATTCACATCACGTAGAACTTATTACTAAAAATATTACTTACAGAAACCCGCTCGCAAAGCGCGTAACCAAAAGCATGGTGAAGTTCTGGCTCATGGCTGCCAACATCTCCACGACGCCAGAACATATGAACCCCCACACGAGGATCTTGCGCCGTCCCAGCGTGTCGGAGAGGAAGCCCCAGAGCATCGCTGAGGCTATCATACCTGTGACAATATGACTTTAAAGATTACATCTTAAGTATCTTCTAGAAGATTCCACCTGATATAGGAACTCCCTGTCATCCATGTTTCATTTTAATAAAGACCTCTGAATTTATAAACCTGTTTTACCATGACAACGTTCATAAATCTCATGAATTATCGACATTTTTAAAGTTATTTAGTGAAATTTTTATAGTTATTAAAAAAAATCTCGAAATACAGTGCCCTATTGTTTTATAATTAATGATGGAACAGAAGCGATATTATTTCATATTTAAATAAATTTATATCCTAATTAAAGTAGTGGTTTTCAATTTGTATGTATCCCAAATAATTTCTGTTCAATAAAGTAACATAAATAGACTTCTATTACCTGTTACAAAAGTAACTTAAATGATATACTAGAGTAAAGAAATTGTTATAAATCAAAGAATTTATAAGGAAAATGAAAACCATAACATCAAACAAAGAAAACAAACATGTTATAGTAAAATGTGTAACTTCTTTATCGCTGTATGCTTAATGATTTCATAATTTATACGTATTAAGTGGACGATGGCTTTGTCAGTAATTTACTTTGAAAACATGAAAATTAATGATGAAATCTCATCATTTATCTATGTACTAAAGACTTGCATCATTTTCGTTGTCTAAATGTATGATTCTATGTATGCGTTAAGTTTTAAAATGAGCGATGTGTAATTGGAGTAGTAAACACAAGCACTGGTAATCTTCTCATATCATTATTTCTTCGCTTACTTGTAATTATGTTTTATATACCCTATTTATGAGTTAAACAACCATGCAATGGCGCTCTAAAATAATTTAAATATTTATTTATACTAAGTTCGACGGAAATAAAGAAAGCAACAACTAAGCCAACTTCCCTCTAATCACTAAAAAATATAGAAATCACATCAAACCCTACCTCCATACGTGATGGCATTAACCGTGCCCATGTCCAGCAGTTTCAGCCCCATATCGCACTGGGCCCTGGTGAAGATGTAGGAAGCCGCGCTGGTCACAGACACTGAGCTCCAGAACGCCGGGAAGGTGCACAGCATGAGGAACACGTGGAACCAGCCGTAGCTGGTCGCTGCTATTGCCTCTTCGAAGTCGGAAGGTGCTGATAAATCACATGGTGGTTCTGAAAAGCGATAAAATACCACCTAAGTAGGGAACGTCGTCTGTGAATCATTTTTTGATTTTGCGTTTTATATTTCTATGCGTTATATTATAAATTCGAAAATTTGTATGTTTGTTTGTTACTCCTTCACGCAAAAGCTGCATAACCGATTTTCATGCAATTTGGCACACAGAGGGTAACTTCGATTAATACATAGAGTTTTTAGGAACTATGGGGGTTTTCCTTTGACAACTGCGGGCACCATCTAGTAAAACAATAAATGAACATAACATAAATATAGCTTTTTTTTTCAAAACCTGACATGAAACTTTAACTTACTAAGATTAAACAACTTTTCAGCTTTTAAAACTTTAAAAAAGAAGATTAGCTCAGCAATATGAATATAAAATATTGAACAGGCACTTTGAATGAATATTTTTTATGTTATGTTTAAATATTTTTTTTACTTTTTAAAGTTCTTGGCTAGTCATGCAGCTCCTTCAAGTAATCTAACTTATCGATTTCTGAATTTCAGGATATCAACATTTCAAAATTCTTCGATAATCTACTCAATTTTATGTGAGCTAGTTAATTTCATTTGACTTTACACAAGGTATTATTTAATATTTATATTAGATGTTTAGTTATTTACATAGTTCTAGCTATAATTAACATTCGAGAACAGTCAAATGATCATAGCAAATGTATGAATTTACATCAGTAAATAATGTGATGAAACATAAATAGAATAAATGTGTCACTTATATTATACAATGTCACGTTGCATCATATTATTATTTATGTATATTTAGACTGAATAAGGCCCGTGGCTCCGCTCGCTTGGTAAAATAATTAGAAAACGAGTTGTTTCGCAAAAAAATCGTCGTATTAAAGATCTCTAACTTTTGTAGTCATATTATATTATACTAGATTTCCGCCCGCGGCTTCGCCCGCGTTTTCAAATGATAACCCGCATAGTTCCCGTTCCCGTGGGATTTCTGGGATAAAACCTAATACCTATCCTATGTGTTAATCCAAGTTACCCTCTATATGTGTGCTAAATTTCATTGTAATCGGTTCAGTAGTATTTGCGTGAAAGAGTAACAAACACACACACACACACACACATCCTCACAAACTTTCGAATTTATAATATGTATTAGTAGGATTATTGTTCTTATGTTTTATTAAAAATCGCGTTTCATAAAAATGGTGGATTGGATAACAGAAAGATTGTTGAAATCAAAGAAGAACTTTCAATATCGTTCGTAGCAATATCGTAGCGAACTTTTTATTCAAGTATAAGTGAAAGGACTAGCGCGCTCTACGAAGAGGCGCTAGAATATCTAATAGTGAAATATATTTAAAAATTTAACTTATTTT
>CAJQZM010034028.1:20986-47180 GCA_907164665.1 Colias nastes
TTAAGATTTTATACCCAACGCCGCTAAAGAAGTTTTCACTTCAAAAATATGATGTACGTCATCTATTTATTAAGATGACACTTGGCCGCTCTCCAGCTTCCCAAGCAGACCGGAATGAGACGTTATCACAGGTAATAAAAGTGCAATAAGTCTGGGAATGTGGATGAAGAGGGACATTAGGGTTTCAAATACTAAATTGACAAGAAAATTATTTAGGATCGAACGCGAGTAGAGTTGATTATTGTTTAAACTGAAGGTTAAAGTGATCGGTTATTTTTGGATTTATTAATTTTTAAAGGAACTAATTTAAAGACGCAAATTCGACGAAATTCAAAGATCGATATGGTTAATTTCAGTGTAGCTAAGGCTCCCGAGGCTCGCTACGCAACTTACATACAATACAATATTTATTTTAAATTAAAAACAAATCATCATGGCGAAAAAGGGCCTTTCTGTTATACTACACTAAATAAACACTACAAAAATTGAGAAACTATCTGTTCGCTTCTTGGTAATTAAAAAGTCACAAGATAAACAATGTTATTGAAAAGCTGATAAATTGAAAAAGCATTTGACCGAATTATGTCAGCAGATCAAATATACAATAATTTCACTAGTGTGAGTCCATTTTTAGGGTTCCGTACCTCAAAAGGAAAAAACGGAACCCTTATAGGATCACTTTGTTGTCCGTCTGTCCGTCCGTCCGTCCGTCCGTCCGTCTGTCAAGACCCTTTTTCTCAGGAACGCGTGGAGGTATGAAGCTGAAATTTATATCAATTACTCAGGTCTACTGTCCCTTGAAGCTGTGAAAAAATCAAACTTCTAAGCCAACGCAATCAAAAGATACAGCCGTTTATGCCGCAAATTTTCGACACTTGCAAGGGAATCAAAACCTACAGGGTGCTTCCCGTGAACTCAGAATCTTGAAATTTGGTACGAAGAAACGTCTTATAGCATAGATAAAGGAAAAATTACGAAAACCATAAATTTTTAGTTACATCACATAATATATATTTTTTTAATAATTTTAAACTTACTACCCATTTCCTCATAAACGCGTAGAGGTATTAAATTGAAATTCATACCAAATACTCAGGTCTATAATACCTTTAAGCTGTAACAAAATCAACTTTGTAAACCTTGCAGGTTTGTACGGAACCCTCGGTGCGCGAGTCCGACTCGCACTTGGCCGGTTTTTATTTTTAATAAAACATACGTAGCTTATTAGTTGTTTTCGGCCCTCATCCATGTACCAAGTTTCACTAACTTTTTCTGCGTAGTTGAATAAAAACATCACAAAAAAACTCACAAACAATATAATATATATTAAAATGTAACAGTACCTTGAGCCAATTTTTCCAAATTCGTAGACGACAATCCGGTCACCTTAAAGAGGTGATCATGGGGAATCTCCTCCTTCACCCTCCCGCCCTCCAGATCGGTTTTCGCCACCATTGTTAACACACTATAATAATTGTATCCATTCCTCTGCCTCAGGCATCGCTTGTACGGTAGCGTAATGTATTACAACATGATACTTACATCACGTTATATAGCGCATACAGATTTTATCTCCAAAGTTTGTCAAAGGATTCGTGTGCTTACTCAGTAAACATATAGCTGTATTTCTCCAGCTCGTATCTACATCAAACATAGGCTATTCAAAATAATTGCTCTCATAGGAAGAGGTTTGGATAAATATTGACGAATCAGGTGTTTGTTGACAGTGTTACGCCGGTAATATTCTATGTATGTACATTTTAATAATTTTTAATCTGATAAATATATATTTACAGATATCTGCCGACATAAAAAGACGGTATTGCAATTGTTTTAAATAGGAATGCGTCAGGCGTGATTATCAGCCCCCCAACGGTCCAGGCCTTGTCGCGGCGGAGGGGCTCAGTAGCTCAGAGTTATGGCCCTCTGAGTGAAGCGAAATTGGACCAGCGAGGGGCTGAACGGCTGGTTTAGAGTCGGGGAGATTCGACCGGCCCGACGGCCAGGGCTAGGTGTGGCCCAGCGGCCGCTTTGTGCGGCGTGGGATGGCGACCAGAGGTCGTGGCTTGGCGGACCCCGTGTCCACTAGGCAAAGGTGGCGCTGAACGGCAGTTGGGGTTGGGAGGCCTCGACTGACCCGACGGCAGAGGTCCTGTTTGTGGACCAGAGAGGAGCCGGCTTTTATGCGGCGGTGGATGGCGGCCAGACGTCGCGGCGCGGCGGGCTCGCTGGTTAAGCAAGCCACGCCGTGCAGCGGAGGGCGGGATCCCGACGCGTCATTGTGATGACGCGCGGAGACTCCTGCAGAGAGGTGTGGGGCGGCGGCCGCTGTAAAACGGCCGTCTGCCAACTCGTAATCCGGTCCGTGGGGCCGGACCGAG
This sequence comes from Colias nastes, assembly GCA_907164665.1. Lineage (NCBI taxonomy): Eukaryota > Metazoa > Arthropoda > Insecta > Lepidoptera > Pieridae > Colias > Colias nastes. The sequence continues at coordinate 23,368 of CAJQZM010034028.1, forward strand.
GGCCGCCACCTCTGGTGAGGTGGGGGCTGCGAGGTAATCTCTATAAAAGTGCGCCGGAGGGTTCCCCGACGTGTATTTCACACATCGGAGGACCTTCCGGCGTGCACCCTCCGTCCGGACGGTGTTGGGGTCGGGGGTTCGGGGGAACGCGGATGATGGAGCGGGGAAAGATCCATTTTCTGCGCGTTGGTGGCGTAAGCCTTCGTTCCAGCAGCCACCAGCGAGGGGGGTTCTAGTGGTGGGCCTGGAAACGGGCATCTGCTGGGCGGGACACGCGGTAGAGTCGTAACCGTTCCCGCAGTTCCGTCCAAAGCAGCGCGATGGAACAGAGTGGGGTTTTAGTCGGTAAAAATCCGACATAACCACGGCTCCATCCCCGGGAGCCGGGGGTATCTAAGAAGATTTCCCCACTTTAAAAAAAAAAAAAAAAAAGGCGTGATTATCAGCGCATTTTTTTTATTTGGCTTGTTAAAAAGGTCGTTGATATACGAAAAATAATATTGAAAAGAAAATAATAAAATAATTTAAGTTAAGTAGTTTCATAATTCAGGATCGTCTCACATAGAAATGTGCCTATTTCGTATTATAAAAAAAAAATGTATTTTATACACCGTAGTCTATTCATATACAATGTACATGAACATTGTACAAACATATTAAAATACATTGGAAATTCCAATGTATGTATACTGTGGATTTTCTAAACATATCAATTTATTATTTAACAGAGTGAAACGTATTGTATCAATGTTTACACCTCTTCGACCAATATTGTAATACTGTGCCTCTTCCCTTCTATAGACTTATTAAATTGACGTGTTTTAAAAAATTGTCCGCTACACACCGTCACTTTTTCAATTATTTCCTATCACCTATGTCATCAAAATCGGTACAGCGGTTTAACCTTAAAATACTTAATTATAGTATTTTAATATTATCATGAAAGTGCATTTTTCTAAAGATAGCAGCATATTTAGGTATTACACAAGTATTTTGTCTTGACCGTGATGTAAGAGAGATAACAGGTCGTTGAACTGTAAGTGACCTTACCACCTCCTGGCCAATCCCCCCAATTATCCAATTAATTAACAAATTCGTCAACATTGCAACATTATAATTAATTATCTCATTTCGGTTCAAATACTTTCGCTATCGCATTGAGATGCAAATAATTTGTAGTTATTATTTATTTTAGAGTTATTTTTAATTACAGTGCATATTTTTATAGAAATTGGGACGTTTATAATTTTAAAAAACTCAAAAGGGAAATTAATGCAAATACAGGATTTATGTTTAATATTTCAATTTCAACAACCCAAAAGAATACAAGAATATGTTGTGTATCACAGATTCAATCATATTTTCAAGGGGTTTTACCCGACTGTACAGGGAAGTTTTTATATTTATCTTAGTTTGTAGGATTTTAACTTTTCTGTAAGGAGGCACTTATTTTTGCTAATCCCATATTTGATACGTAAGATTTTTTTTAAATGAATAATATGATACATTTTGAATAATAAATAATTAATCAATAAACAACAGTCAAAATATATTAATATAATTTTAATTAAGCAGTAATAAATGCATACTTATCACTCGCAGTCTCGCAGTGTAGCGCATTGACTTTAGATTCATATATAGATACCTATTATCTTCTTTTTCTCCATTTATTTTTAAATTTAATGTTACAACATTGAAACAATTGAAAACCTTATATGTAGTTACATATAAGGTTTTCAATTCATAATACTGATTTAGGAAAAGGACACGTAACAAACAGACACAGATACAATTTTAGTTCCAATTTTTATATATGTATACAAGACGAGACATCTTACACTCATCATCATCACTTCAAGTGTCAAGAAATAAATTAAAGTAAACATATTTTATTTTTCCGAATGATAAAACATTAAAAATAACATTACATAATATAACAATAAGTGACGATGGCTTCATGAAATTTCATTTCTTTCAATAGCACGTTCCGATATTTTCTCCACTTGGACTTTGTACCGACATAACTTTGGACCTGGGCAAAGTCCACTCAGGGTTGGCACTGACACAGTAAACAATATTATTATGTGCAACACCATAAATACTACTTCTGATATACGATTAAAATCATTTTTTCAACAAATGGCGTTTAGAATACTTGTTATAAAAGAGCCTTTCGAAAGGTTAATGTAATTTCAGAAAAACACAAGAATTAAAGATGATTTTTATTTAATAGAATTTTTTAAAATATATGTTAATTTGTAAATGTAATACCAGCATTTATCTATACCCTGCAATTTCGTTTGGTCAAGGTAAACAGATACTTATGTGTTTTGGGCTCATCTATAATGAAATACAGCTACTTTTCTATTTCACAATATAACTGACAAGCGTTCACTTATATTCCTTAATTACACAATTGACAGCCCTAAGAGAAAATAATTCCTAACAAAGAATCCAAATAAGTGCTGATTGCAGCGGAGAGTTACAGCTTTTCCTTTTATTTTATAATTTCTTTTCAACTAGCTTTCCACCCGCAACTCTCATGCAGCTTTAAATTTTATCGACAATTACCTATCGATAAGTTAAAATTGATATACAACACTATAGCAAGCTTTCTGGAATATACAAATTCGTAGACATAGCGAATTGTTTTCCCATTTATTTGGTGGAATTTGCAAACATTTTATCGTAACACTAAACAGTTAAAAGATAGTATGATATAAAAGAAGTTAATCAAGCCACGCTATGGCTAAGGCCATAAAGCCAAGGCCACACGGTCTGGGTCAACTGTGTGTGCTCATTATGGACACACCTTTACTATTTACTATTTATACTACTTTCAGGGACGGGGGCTTGGGCCTTTCTGGGACAAGATTGATTTGTCCTCTTGTTTCAATGACAAGTTCGTATTTGTATGATAAATGTTATATTTTCGTGAAATTAGGACAGATATATATTTAGGTTAAAGCATTTACGAGGTATTTATTTATTATAAGTAAGGTTTTCAGACGTTTGATTTTATTTAGGTCGTAATTGTCCGCCCAAGCCGTGCTTTAATAATCGTTCATAGTAATCATATTTAAACAAACCGATTTTGATCCAAATTTACAGAAGACAATCAAATAAAGCACATCTTCTTAGTAGACAATATATAGAGAAAATATAGAGAATATATCTGTCCTAATTTCACAATAAATGTATCACATATAGTTATTATATTATGTTAGTTGTTTGTTGTGTTGTTACCATGTTTGATTGCAAATAAATGATTTGATTTGACTTTGAGAGATAGAAAACCATATTCATTTATTTGAGAACTAGATTTCCGCCCGCGTTTAGCCTATGTCTTATTCTGGGTCTTCAGGTACCTACATAGGTACCAAATTTTATTGTAATCGGTTCAGTAGTATTTGCGTGAAAGAGTAACAAACATCCATCTATCCATCCTCACAAACTTCCGCATTTAGGATTTGAGATTAATCTTCATCATCACTACATAGTATAAAACAAAGTCGCTTTCTCTGTCCCTATGTCCCTATATCCCTATGTCCCTTTGTATGCTTAAATCTTTAAAACTACGCAACGGATTTTGATGCGGTTTTTTTTAATAGATAGAGTGATTCAAGAGGAAGGTTTTAGTATATAATTTATTAGGTTTTAGACAAAGCGGGCGAAGCCGCGGGCGGTAAGCTAGTTATTCATATTATAGAAGACAGTTTTCAGTTATACTTATGTCAATATCATCCTGTTATCATCAATCTATTTTATTTCCTCTGCAAGGACACAGGCCTCGTGGCTCGTGTAATTAAGGCCATCCACCGCTGTCAAGTTGTTGCTAGATGTCACTCCTTCAAACTGCTTGAAGTTGCTTAGAAGCACAGAATACTTAATAGAAGTTAACGCTATTAGAAGTTAGAGTTTCATCTTTAGAGGTTTAGAGGTAATGTGCATAATGTTTCGTAAATTAATCACCTGATTATGATAGCATGTTTAAATCTTAGAGGTGCCTGAAATCTGACCAAATGGGGCAGATTTAAGGCACCTCTCAAGCTCGACATAATTTTTTATAATATACTGACAATGTAAGATATGTATTTTATGTAATTTTAATAACTTTCAATATAATACAATCGATGCAACAAGCATAAAATAACTATGTTTGAACGAATAAATCTCTGCAACGACTACTACTTAAAGGTAAGTAGTTACCTAAGAAAGTACTCTCATTTTATGTCGGCTAAATGTTATCACAAGGCGAAGTGTGGCGAAGTGTTACTTTGTTTTCGGTGTCATCGTGCGGTCCGAAGTTTCAGCATAAATACGCGTGGACGAAATAATCAAAACAATACATCGACATTCGACTGCACTAGTGATGTTCGTGTATTTTAACGATGTCGATAAACTATATTTTTTAAATTTAATAAAAAATATCTAAAGTCAAAGTGTGTTTCATTATATTAACTAGTAGTTCACCCCGACTAGACTCCACTCCACACCAAAATACACTCCTGCAATTTACACAAGAAAGTGCCCGCTATTATTTCACAGACAAATTCGGCAAAATCTCTAAAAAATAATAGTATCTAAATATTTTAATTTAATTAAATTATTTTTTAATTTAATTATTGGGTAGGTCTTCAGATATCTACCCAATATCTGAAGACCTCTGTTTTTTTGTTTTTAAAAGGAAAATGATAATTATTTTGAACTGTATCTATCTATTATTGCATGTTTGTCATTGTAAAGCGAGGTTATCGAGAAAGTGTTACACTACCTTTTCGTCGGAAAACTTGCCTAATTATCTTTCTAGACATTTTTGTTTCATTAAAATTAATTAAATGAATTTAACTTTAGTTTTTTATGTGAGCTGATGATGCGCGATGAGCGCGACTGCATTTGCAGCAGCCTCTACAAATCTCTGCTTTCTGTGTTTTTTTCCATAAAATCCTGTGTTCCTTTACATTACTTGATGGTCTATCAAGAATCTCTATGCTAAAATATCTTAAAATTAAACATCGAACTTACACATTTTTTTGTAAATTGCTTATTTATATACCGAGATAATGGTAGATTCTGAAGCCTATCAGCAATCTCATTTAGAAGGCAAAATGTTACTATCTATCATCACAGAGATATATAAGCGAAGGAAATATCCCATACATATGGCATTACGCCAGTCCTCTAATCTACAAGACAGGCCATTAAAATTGTAAAAATAAAAATCGCTACAGAACAAAGGTTTCTAAAACATTTTTCACCTTATTATGAAAACTTTCGTAAGAAAGAATGTCTCAAAAGAATAATTCAAATGAATGAAAACAAGGAAAATCAATGAAAACAAGGAAAATATTTATTGCTATAGAAAATTATTTACCTGTTCACTTTCGTTGGCCTAGAAATTATTCGCTCATTAAACATTATACGAAGTGATAGTACAAGGTCCTGACCTACTGTAGTCGAATATTATCATCCATTTATAGTCAATATCTTATACTTTCCTGTCATTTATTTTACACAAATTGTAATAATATATTTATCAACTTCTTTCAAAGGTTTCTATCGGGAAAACCTGGTAAGAAACACTGGTAATTACTATGGCCCTTAAAAACATTTTTTACGATATGTAACTTACAGATGGGTTAAAAAGTATACAGACAAATATTTATTGAAAAATGATAACAGCTGGAAATAGGGGATGGTTTGTGTGGCAATTGGATTTTATGCCATAACTTGAAGATTAAAATAAACAACTACATTGCTTTTTATTTCAGAATATGTGGGCTTGTAACTCTCGATGTTCTGTTGTCACCACCGGTCCAGTAACGTATTCCATCAAAGTTAGCGTAGCAGGTTCATAGGCAACCTTACACTCGTTTCTTGAAGACTCCAATGTTCTTTTCAAATAAATATCTGAAAAATAATGAATGTAACAATAATGGCAAATAACTTAAAACTTAATTAGACGACAAATTATCATGACAACGTTCTACAAACTGATAACATCGACAACTTAATGAAGGCACTTTTATCGATGTTCAGCACATCATTAATTTCGATTCCCATTGATTAAAGGAATCGATATAATTAGCTCATATCGATAGCTCGCGTCCCTAGCCCAGTACTTGTTGAACTGTCGCCAGCTACACACGCCCAATGCCGCCCAAGCGACGGTTTCGGGTCAAACTCAAATAATTAATTTTAACCTTTATTTACTTTAAAAAATTAACAAATGGGATAAAAAGTTTCTTGGACAGTGACTTGAGTGGTAAACTATTGTGATTGTTTTTAGTAAAATTTCGTGTGATATTAGTTTAAGTGACTTTTAGTGTAGAATGGAGGAACAAGCAGGTATGTTTACAGGATATTATGCCTATGTAAATTGTTACTGTAAAAGTTTTTAAATAAATTGGGGAATCGTTAGAAAATAATTATCGTGTAGTGTAAATATAATTAATGTGTATGGTATGGTATATCACAAATAAAATAGATGAGTACTTTTACCTGAAACATCAGAAGTATAAATATTTTTTAAAACACAATACGTTTTAACGCACAATTTTGTGAATAAATTGAATTTTTTGCGTAATATAATAATATGTGGATATTCAATAATTATAATGCACTAAATAAATAAGCTTCATTCAACTTGTTGATGCAATAATTTTTATGTTTATAAATAGAAAAACACTGATAAGTTACTTTAGTAACTTGTAAGAAATAACGAGGGTAGCTGTCATTAAAAATGACTTGTAGCCGCTTATCGGAATGTTTCTTTATTTTAATTGGTAATTAATGTGCGTACTTTTTATGTATATGAGAAAATTAGAAATATTGCGTTAAAAATCGCTTTCAAAACGTTGATAATATATTTTATAACTTAATAATAGAGTTTTTTAGAATTGTGTTATTACGTAAAATTGCTACATATTTTTAGTAATCTGTTTTTATTTAGCCTTAATTTTTGAATATTATATAAGTATTTTAATACTGTGAAGTTATGTAGTTGATCCAATCTTAGCATCGCAAATTACGCGAATGAAATGAAAGTGAATCAGCAGTTTTGGTGGTATGAGATTAAATGACTCTTTACTTGATTTTTTTGATAAATATTGAGGTATAGAAGAAAAATATCTATTCAATTAAAAAAAAACGCATTTATGAATTTTAATGGCCTTGTTGCAAATTGTTTCAGAATACATTCTATAGTTTGATAATATTTAATTACCAACATTTATGAATTTAAATAGATATAGAAATAACTATATTAGTAGGTTTACGACTCCGGGCACTCACAAATATTACATGGGTGATGGGCTTATCGTCGCAAATGTTTCTTAACGATAAAAGCTATTAACAGACAGACAGGCGATATTCTTTTTTCATTGTTTTCTTTAAATAGTGAGTGGGTCAGAAAAAGAGTTCGGTTCCAGATAATATTTAATCCTTAAACAAAGTAATTGTTCCACGTTTTAAAGTTTCTAAACAATAGGTAGATAATTTTACAGATAAAAAATTAGTACGTAACGACTACTTTATGAGTTTAAGATTTTTAAGAAAAACTTAACTCGCACACCACGTTATTAAACGACAATAATATATCAATATTCATTTCCATAGATATCGCCTGTCAAACGCAATGATGAGTCCATCGACGCTATTGGTCTGATAAAAGTGTTCTATGAAAGTATATTATGTACTTACATATTAGGATATGCACTCATTGTTCGGGAATATTGTTGTGTCATTTTGTCAAACACATTACATTTGCATGTGCCCCGCGGTTTTACCCGCATTGCTCCGCTCCTGTTGGTCTTATAGAGCAGCGTGATGATATAACACCGAAATAATTTTTCAATTCGGATCAGTAGTTCCTGAGTTTAGCACGTTCAATCAAACAAACAAACTCTTCAGCTTTATATTATTACTAGCTGCGCTCCGTGGCTCCGCTCCTGTAACCGTAACGTAAACCCAAACTCAAAACTTATCCGTGAATCTACATTTAATCAGTTAATTTTGTACAAAATGTATGGCAATTTTATACTACCGTCTATTAGTCTTGAAATACATAGCTTCTAAGTACAGACTGTTCTGCTCCAAGACTTCAATTACCTGTAATAAAAATAAAAATATTCGGTTCAGAGGTAAGATATTATGATTAAAATATGAAAGAAATATCTTTGATAAGATTTAACTCAAAAACTACTTGAACAGGGTTTAAAATTCTGTTACTTTTACAAAGCGCCACCTTTACCAATCATTATCTATAAATTACATTTTTATATCGAGTGAAGCCGGGATAATCGGCTAGTTTATAATAAAGTAGCTCAAGGAAAACTGTGGGCGGGAAGTAAGTTTAAATAGGTATTTGTCAACTAAAAAGTAAATATTTAGACTCAATAAGTAGCGGTTGAAAACTGAGTTTTACTAGTTTCAAAAAAGGGAGGTGTCGATTCTTTGTCCAAACATACTGAGTACTTATATTATATTATATCCGCTATGGTGTCTGTTTATGGACATGTCAATTTAGACTGACAGTCTAAATTGACATGTCCATAAACAGACACCAAACAGTCTAAGACTGTGGAATTTTACAAGAATATTATTGAAGTGAAACTTCTTTAGGCGCGTTGAGAGTATAATTTTAAGGTCGCTCATAGGAATACCACAGTATTACAATATAGGAAATAATATTGTAATACTGTGGCAATAACGTCACGTCATGTCATGGAGTAGGGCGACGATTTTGGTATCTTTGAATCTTGCCAAAGAAGTTTCGCTTCTGACACGTATGCTCCGCAAACACGCTCTTTTTTGGATATATTCAGTTTAACCGACTTGGAAAATGTAAATCATATTTTTGAGTTTGTTTGAATTTGTGTGTTTAATTTCCATTGCCAACGTTCACAGATTAAACAGTTTTTTGTTCTAAAAATAATTACTTATTTACCTACTTCTTTATCGTAAGTAGCGTTTTGTATTTGCAGTGAAAATGATTAAAAGAAAATTACTTTTAAACTGAAGTATTAGGTACTTAAACTTGATTGCGATTATTTTATATCGAATGCTTATCGAATGTAAATAAATTTTTCAAATTTAAATAAAATTTTCAATTTTAGAAGAAGGTTATTTTCACAGATACGAATTAGAAAACAGGATCCATGCACACTATGACAACAGAATCAGTACTGTAGCCTTTTATACCTTGAATTAAGTTTAAAAACAACTTCGCATAATAAATATTTTTCTTTTAAATTTCTCTAAACAGCGAGAACTAATTAATTGATAAATAAATTCAGTTTACAATAAGTTTACGATAATCGGGTTGACTGACATTCGTCGTCTTGACCTACAGAAGAGACAAAACATTGCGAATACGTAATAATATGCTTCGTAGAGATAAGTTATTTGTTTTAGTATGATTCATAGCTTTAAAAAAAGTTCTTAAGTAACAAACCCAGTCGAAAAAGTCTATTCTATTTTCTTTTTTTGAAGTCGTTTGAAAAATTATTATTAAACTTAATAATTTTAGGATGTCATGGCTCATATGCGTTGTTATTTTTAAGCACTAGCTTTTTTTATATTCCCTGGAGGGATATAGGTCTCTTTAGGCTTAATAGTGCTTAGGACATAATCCACGCTGACCTTGTGCGGCTAAGTACCTACTTAAGTAGTTGTGCCTTATAACCCAACTTTTGTCATTACGAGGTTTTAACTACATTTCATAATTTTTTTTTGTAGCTTTTCATAATAAGCAACATTCAAATTACGGTCGATACTCTTTCACACAAATACTACTGAACCGATTACAATGAAATTAAGCACACATATAGAGGGTAACTTGGATTAACACATAGGATAGGTTTTATCCCGGAAATCCCACGGGAACGGGAACTATGCGGGTTTTTCTTTGAAAACGCGGGCGAAGCCGCGGGCGGAGCTAGTAATCTATATTGTTAAAATGTATAAACTCAGAGTACTTTTTTATTGCAATTAAAGAAAATTATAGCCTATTTTTAATCCACCAACCAGGTTTTAAATAGGTATAATCCTTCAGTTAGTATGAAAATCTATCGTATTGAAGTGTGCTTAAAGTAACACGATTAAACTAAGTGGCCATTACCATGCATGTGGGAAATATAATGCGTTAGGTTTTCTAGCCTTTATTAAATAAAACTTGTGTACAGTCAGCAACGAAAGTAATGTGCTGAATATCAATTATAATGCTTGTCAGTATAGTCGTAATGTAACGTTTTATTAAAAGGGAACAATATATAAATCATTTACATGTTATAATTGTTATCTTCAAAACATTATTGTTTTTATTTTTACTGCGTTTTATCCGGGCAAAATATTTCGCGGATACCAGGAAGTTGTTGCGTCAAAATATGGAATATGTATTACATTCACGCTTATAACTTCCTTTACAATTATAAAACTGTTTATTCTTATAAATTTTGAGTTAAAGAGGTAAAGTTCATTAAAATTCAACTTGCAGAGGTGACAAACATGTTTTTATTTATTACAAATCAACATTATTTCAAATCATTTTAAAATAAAAAATATGGCATTAATAAAAGTCAGTATATTTTTTTTTGCTTTAGATAATTTGGTTGTTCTCTAGCATTGTCTATAAATATCAGAAAATTCTTCTTCTTCAGAGATACTGGTTTGCTCTATAAAATTTCGTAAGGTGTTCAATGCGGTTCTTGCCTCTTTGATGGAAACCTATGGAGCGCATGTACTATTCACGTTTTCTATGTCATCTTAATCATTAGTATCGGTTTTCTGAGCTACTGAATCGATAATTTCGTCATCAGATACTTAATGCAAACACGTGTTTACGTGAGTCATAAATTTATTATCGTATAGTCCTAAAATGTCTTCTAAGAAACAATAGTGTACTTGCACTGTCGGCAAGTTGTTAAATTCGGTAACTTATTTTTGTTCGAACAATAGAGGTAATAAATTCCAAATGATCAAGTTATAAAGGTTGTAAAATAAAACGTTGCTATGTTCGACATACAGAGGTCAAATTTAATTTTTCGAGTTATAGAGTGAAAATATGTACCAAAATGGCTTGGAGGGACTCGGTGATAATTTCTACTAACAGAGGGTCAAGATTTCAAGTAACGGAGGTTTTCGGGTTTGAAGGGAAGGGAACAAAACATTTTTTCGAGATTTGGAGGTTTTTGACTTATCGAGGTTCGACTTAACGAGGTGCTACTGTATTACATTCACGCTTATAACTTCCTTTACAATTATAAAACTGCACTAAATAATTTCTCATATTCACATTCCGTTGCTGACTGTACCAGGCTGTATATCGTTATCAATAGATAGGCGCAATCGATACGTCTGCGAGTGATGTCACCGTCTCAGCTTGAAGCTTTCAGTGACGTCATCGCTGAACCTACACGAATCCTGAAAGCCTGGTACTAATGATGAGATAATGGTTGAGATTTATGATAAGATTTCTTAATAGTTCAGTCATAATATTTTGTTCTAAAGGGGTTTATGATAATCATAAAAATTGCATTGTCTGTTTTTAACATTGATCTTTTATAATTCCACGCGGATGAAGTCACGGGTCCAACTAGTAATCTTCTCGTATGTGGAGGTTTGAATTTAAAATCTTTGAAGGAACGGGGGTCAAAAAATAATACTTTATTGCATAGAAATTTGAAATTTTGTCAAAAATGACTTTTTAAATCGAAATTATTATTTTTGGATTGATATAATAGATCTTTGTAGAATATGTATAAGTAAAGAAGCGCCTTTAGAACTTTAGAACCGTTAGAACCTTTAGTCCGACTTGAGATTGCTCAAAAACTCCAAGATCTCATCAGATTACCATCGGGACTTCACTATTATCATGAATTTGAAGTATAAGTTAAATATAATGTACCTAAATTAATACGTTTTTTGAGTGGCTGTGAGTGGTGATAAAAGATAAGGAAATAACTACGTATAATGTTAGCGATTAGGTTTTTGTTCATTGATTATCATTTTACTACGCGACTACGACTATGACTACGTCGCGTCTTTCCAAACTATACAAGGCCAGCACGCAACGGTGTTAAACTAATCACGTATAGTTTGGAAATAACATTTTTACAAAGTTCTTCCAATCTATACAACAGCAGTACGCAAATACTCGCGTATTCTTTTATTGGTAGTATAAATGATTTTTATATCTGACTGTTGTCAGGTAGAAAATGTGTCTGGTATCTGTTAGATTTGGGAATCTAACAATAATGGGTTATTTCCGGAAAATTCTAGATTAATCTACAGAACTGACAGATTTTATAATCGTAACGATAACATTTTGTACACACAACATAACTTTACGGGTAACTCCGATTATAAAGATGTCATTATAATCAATAAAAAAGTTATTTTTTTTACTCTGTGGAAATTAGACATTAATGGATTATAAAAGAATCAAGAAATTGAGATCAAACTTTGCGGGAAAAGATATGTTCACATATTATAGTTTGCATCCATCTTAAAAACTAACCTATATCCTTCAGGCTATATATCTGTACAACAAATTATTTAAAATAATTCAGCGTCAAAATGTAAAGGACACACATATAAATTATAATACGAAACGTCAATCTAATATATATTATAAAGGCGAAAGTTTGTATGGATGTTTGTTACTCTTTCACGTAAAAACTACTGAACCGATTACAATGAAATTTAGCACACGTATAGAGGGTAACTTGGATTAACACATAGGATAGTTTTTATCCCGGAAATCCCACGGGAACGGGAACTATGCGGGTTTTCCTTTGCAAACGCGGGCGAATACGCGGGCGGAAATCTAGTATTCTTATAAGACGGTTGTTATTGTTTTGATGGATTAGCATACCGCAGCAAAAACAAACAAAAATATAAATTATACTAAAACTGCTTATGAAGAGGCTGACCTTCTCAACACTGACATTCGTTGGTCAGTACAAACATTGTCCAATGCAATCTAAAAATAACCAGAAATGGCCAGATAAAGCTGGTCTCTCATTGGTGCTAATTGTTGATATTAAAGATAAAACAATCCGCAAATGGTATTGTGGGAACTGCTGGATCAACTTTGATTAACGCTTATCAGAGGAGATGAAAAGTTTAATTGATACAGTAATTGGTAACGAGACGCAGCACGCATTCTGTTTTATGCTTTGGGTGCATAAGTATATTGTTTAATAGAGAACTAGCCCGCTTCGTATACAATCTAATAAATTATATACTAAAACCTTCCTCTTGAATCACTCTATCTATTAAAAAAACCGCATCAAAATCCGTTGCAAAGTTTTAAAGATTTAAGCATACATAGGGACATAGGGACAGAGAAAGCGACTTTGTTTTATATCTACTATGTAGTGATGTGCTTATCAAACTGTAGAATAGACTCATCTCATGATGATGTGAGATGAATTAATAATCGTTGTAATGTGGATTATGAATATTTAAGTGTGTAACTAAATTATTTATAGCCTATGATATATAAAAAAGCTAGATACGTTACCCGCTTTCTATTTTGGCAAGAAAAAACTCAGCTAAGTGCCCGAGTTTCACTTAGTCACGCACCATTCAGCGTCGTGGCTGGACGTTCTTTTTATATTTTAATCGGCAGTTGTTATTACGAAGTACATGAGTGAGACATGTATTATGTCTCGTGCGTGAGAGTGAAAGAGAGAACAACTGTATTGGTGATAATGCGTTAGTAAGTAGGTATGTATTAATTACGCTGTTTTTTAGTGCAATGATGTTGGCGTATGCCGCGTCTACTAGTATAATAAAGTCATTGTTTATAGCTACGAAATCAATTGAAATCTACAATGACTCTTGGTAACAAACTATGTTTTTCTAAAATAGTTTTCGTTACATTTCATTCATTAATCTTTTTATTCGCATTAACAAAACATATTATGTTTGCGTTGTTTCTTAATTTCTTACAATCATCGTCCATTCTAGAACGACAAAGTCAAACAAAGAAAAACGTCGGTTAAAAAAGATTTGTTGTGTCTGCAAAGAAAGCAATTGATTGACCGCTTGTGTACATTTCAATTGTCAGATCGAACGTTCTAGATGGTTCCAGATTCTGTTTATCTTTCTGGCAGTATTTAGTATAGCAGTGAGATGATTTTAGGTCACTATTTAGTTGATGCGTCGATTAATTGTTATTGTTTATTATTGTTATGATATTTTGAGAAAGTTAATGCGCTTTAAAATTGATATCGCTGGTTACAAAGTTACACACACAACTACGTACAACTAATCCACTTGTATTACTAATATACTAATTTCGAAGTAATTAATAAATAATAAACTTACTTTATTAGGTTCCAGTTCCAATTTTTCTTGAAAACTTGAGCACTTTCTTCATTGTCATTTTTGAAAGTGGGTAGATTCTGATTGCTTCCAATACCTATTAGTTAATGAGCCATCTAACCAACCTTCCTTATTTCTGTATTATATGACGGTAAATATTTAATATAGTGTATACTGTCATTATGTTCTCATAAACTTTCTTCACTTCGTTTCACTTACGTGCTCAACTTTTCAGTAAGTAATCCGTGGTTTCACTGAATTATTTTTCCTAAAAAAAGAACACAAAACATTTAGGTATTACAAACGTTATTATATAAGAATTTATATATTTTCTATCGATATTTTATTTCGATAACAAGCGCGCGACATTAATTTGGAAGCCAGTGAATTTCTGGGACGCATCTATTTTGATTTCGCTATGGCGCGGAGGTCGCGACTGTCAAGTTCAATAACCCGTATTGGCGGGAAAGTACATTCGAAGTTCGAACAGATCCCAGCTGCTAGTGACGTTGCAATGTTGTCTTTTTTTTTACTGAAAGTGAAATTATGATGAAGGTTTTTACAGTTTAAAAATGTAATATCTATCGCTGTATCACAGATAATATAACACTATTCTTGTAGCTGTGTCTTTACACCTGTAAGTATAGGAACGTTTCGATATTTGCATGAAATCATGAATGAATTTCCTGAAATGTCTATATTGTATTTTTATTAAAACAGTTCCGAAACAGAAAATTAACTCTGAAGGAAGTTGTAATTAGTAGTAATTTTGAAGGTCGTTTTTTTACTGTCATAAAGTAAACTTTATATTTCATCATAGGCTTTATAAAAATTAAGTAGATAAATATACAACATAAATTATTTTTTGTCTTTCAAAAGCGAATCGAAAAAATGAATCGAATTTTATATTCTAGTCTTTAATATTATAAATTAAAAGCCATTTAAAACGCTTTTAATAGTGATAATGGCTCTTATCTTTTGACATCGATTGTTATTTATTTTGCAGTAGATACTATCAGCTGTCGTTTATTATAATGCAATATTTAATATCATACATTTATTTATATGCATTAATTTCAATCCAGGATCCGTAAATAACACTTTTTACATAGATTTTGCATAATCAAGAACAAAAATCTGATTGCATTTTAATTTGATAATTTTTCTTTATTCATTTCGTCATATTAGAGCGGTTTATTTGTAGTTATATGGCAGACAAATAAAAATTATGTAACTTTGGCATTAATATCAGATGGTTAAATATGACAATCATCATATTATACTTAGGTATTTATACTAAATAGTAAGCAAAAAAGCTAAAACTAATTGTTCAAAGATTGCCAACATCCTGGAGTCATAATTATTAAAGTAGGATATCCTTCCATCCTCTTAATTACTAGACAGATTAAAGCTATTTCTAGTGATAATTAATGGAAATTAGACTTTCATAACTGTAATATAATATTCTAGAAAGAATTTTAAAATTTAAAATTATTCGATATGTATTTGTATTTTTTAATTATTTTTACAAAGCTTATGATATTTCTACAAGTGAAATGCAATTTTTTATGCGGGCAACATCGCGGGGCGAAGCTAGGCTTTATCAGACAAATAAAGAATTTCATAAAGTCTGGCTGTATGAGCCATGTCTGTAACCTGAATAAGAAATGGTTTTCATATTATATTCAATATTCATAATTATCTAATTCGTAATTCGAAGAGAATTTGCAATAATTAAAAGTACGATAAATGTTATATTAATTATATTAACATTATCGAATACATTTTATTCAAAAATATTTTCGTTTATCAGCTTAGATATTTTATAAGTATAAAATAGTTTCTATGTAACTATATGACAACACTGGCACATTAAAAATTGTTATTTTTTTTTTTATGAAAAAAAAAAAAAATTCAATACGGCGCGCGTTCGACGAATAGCAAAAGACGAATTTAGAATTTAAATTGAAACTTAATTTTCAGCAATAGTTTTTGTTGTGTTAATAATTATTAATTAGTGAGTGATTAAATGTTATTTTTAGGGTAAAAATATGTAAATCGTTGAAGCTCATATTTTCACGTTAATATAGGTTTGTATTTTGATTATTATTAGACTGAAATCTGAATATATGCAAAATATGGTCGTATACTATAAAAATGTCAGGAGGTCAAAGTCCATTTCCAAAAATATAATTAATTAATTAACACAATATGAAAGTATAAGATATTATAAGTAAAAAGTTTACCTATATAGCTTTTTAAACGTTTAGTTTTAAATATAAATGTATCCAATTAGCAACAACGTACAGTACTCCAAAAGTAATAATGCGCATAGAAATCTTCGTCATTGTTCGGCAACTTTTTATATTCCCGGAGCGTCCGAAGATGATATTTATATAGAGTGGTTAAATGCATTTTCTTCATGCATAATTTAGTCAAAGTGTCTTACTGAAGCTGGTGTAATGATGGAAGAAAAGAAGGTTAAAATAACACAACATTTATATTGTATAAAGTATTGTTTTCAAACACAGGTTTACATTTAAACCATATAAATCTAACCATTAAAATCTCAGCACAAAAGTATTTAAAGTACTGATCATTCTTCAATATTATGACATTTACAAAAAAATAATAATAAAAACAATAAAAATCAGGGATTATCTTTATTTCTGACATTTTAACTCTTCTTCATTTTAACTTTTCCTACTACCATCACCTGTGTAAATCATTTCATCGATTAATTCAATTCACCTTTAAAAACAAAACCAAGAAGGGTATGTATTAGCAGCTCTATATAATTCCACACAGAGAGAATACGTGCAGTCACCACCAATATTTAAAGACGACTGAAGGATTTTTCAGTTTTTTGACTGACAGGCTACCGTCACCTACCGCGCGATTTGTTTTTGATTGTGTATGACCGTGAATTGACTTCTATTTCTTTTGAACAAGGTGTAAAATGCAAGTGCATTGTTTAGGGCTCTTACGATTCAATGATTCGAGTGTTTTCGGAAATACGACAATTAGCGAAGATTTGCATGTGCATTATTAATTTTGGAGTACTGTACTTCAGTTCTCTCTTTCGCTTACCATAGTTGAATCATGCCATCTTGCGTCTGAGCGTGTGTGCGTAAGTGTGCGGTTTTTTTAATCGATTGTTGTGTTGGTAAGCTAAAACTTTTTACTTATAATATACTAGCTGTGCACCGCGGTTTTACCCGCAGTGCTCCGCCCCTGTTGGTCTTAGCGTGATGATATAATATAGCCTATAGCCTTCTATCTAACAAAATCTAAATGGGCTATCTAACACCGGAAGAATATTTTTTCAAATCGGACCTGAGATTAGCGCGTTCAAACAAACAAACTCTTCACCTTTATTAGTATAGAATAGATTGGAAATTACCCACAGATTAGTTCGTAAACTTTGGCCCATATCCGTGTTTGGCAAACTGACTGGTTTATTTCCGTTCAAATATTTGTTATTTGTTGGCAGAGAGCAAGGAGAGACTGCAGCGGGCGCCCTTTGAGACCGCCCTGCACCATGCCGGTGAGTTGTCTATGTGTTTGTTTATGTAGTTACTATTTGTATCGGAAAAATTGATATGGAAAAGTATTTATAAAGGAAAATTTTATACAATTTTCTTTTGGGAAAATATAATTAGAATTGTAAACTAAACTGTACAAATACACGGTTTAACCTCTGTAACAAAAATAAAAAAAACACATGCATTTAAATTTTAATAGTTATAAACAATGTCTACTAATTTTAGATTATGAAAAGGTACTTAATTTATTTCTTGACCTATTTTCAGTAAGGGTTTTTATTATGCTTACTGTATTGCAGCGAGCATAGATACGTTTATACTACTGCAACTGTCCATCCCCTATTTCATTCTTAAATGAATTAAATGAAAATAAATATTTCTCACAAGTTTCCATCTATCTACAAATTCGTTTATCTATCCATTTATCGATTCAAACGAGGAAAGTTTAAACGCTTTATAACTACGTTAAAGAATAGTCATCGTCCATATTATAGTCTACCAAAAGTTTCATTTTATTACCGCGTGATCTACAAAAACATCGTATTTACAAGGTGACAGTAGTAATTGACAGTTTGCTTGTAATCTTCCACGTGCCATCACAAGGTGGAAGAAAAATTGGATCGACATGCACGTGCAGTATGCTATCCTAGTAATTAAGAAATGCTGTTAAGTTATCACACATACCGTTACATAAAAACTATTAGAGATGTGCTAGACTACAGGCCCGTGTTGAAAAAATTATGGGTCATTTGACGCAGCAGGTAACCTATCTAGAACGATATAAGAGCATAAAATAATAAGATTTAGCACTATGACGTCACTTGTAAGCTGTCCACCTGAGTGCAGATGAGAATTCAAAAGTTCAGGTAGAGATTTTCTCCCCTTGTCTCCATGATTTTTGTACGGCGTTGCGGAATAATTGATTAAAAGTAGTATAGAAATAGTATGACACAGATGCCGTACAAAATCAAATGACTAAATTTACCCCGGCAACTGTCGAAAAATAAAAATAAATTCCGACTTTGTGGACCACCATTTTTTACGGCATCTGTGTCATACTATTTCTATACTGCTTTTAAGCCATTATTCCGCAACGCCGTACAAAAATCATGGAGACAAGGGGAGAAAATCTCTACCTGAACTTTCGAATTCTCATCTGCACTCAGGTGGACAGCTTACAAGTGACATCATAGTGCTGAATCTTATTATTTTATGCTCTTATATCATTCTAGATAGGTCACCTGGTGGGTCAAATGACCCATAATTTTTTCAACATGGGCCTGTAGTCTATGCGACACCTTTAATGTTTAATGTTTATGTAAGTATTTTTTGTAGTATGATTTAAAAGTGTTAAGGTTTTATTTCACACAAAAAGTTGGTCGTGGCTGTTGGTCAAAATGCGAATATTCTCACCCGCGTTCCACTGCACGTGCTTTGCGATGAAATAGGTACATTTGTTAATCACCTTTGCAATATGAAAACAAAGAAAACTCATAAACAAACGAAGAATAAATTTATACCATAACTTTAGAAAATATCATCATTATCATCGGTCCAAAAGGTCCATAAAATACCGAAGGGATGGGAAACGACCGAAAGGTCGAAACGTGACGTCACACTTATTTCAATACTAGCTTCCGCCCGCGACTCCGTCCGCGTGGATGTCGGTGTTCGCATGGATGGTTTATTTCTCCATTTTGAACTGGGAAGACGTTTCTCACTAAATTAATATTAGACCCGTATGTGACCGTGTGTTCGCGGTTCTACAGAACAACGTCTATGGAGGAAACTGAAAAATTAAGATTTATTTTTTTTCTACGTATTTTCCCAGGATAAAAAGTATCCTATTTTATGCCCAGGATAATAAGGTATAATTATACCAAGTTTCATCGAAATCGAACCGTCAGTTTTCCCGTGATGCCTTCACATACAGACAGACAGACAGACAGACAGACAGACAGACAATAATTTTTTTAATCACATATTTGGGTTTGGTATCGATCCAGTAACACCCCCCTGCTATTTATTTTTTCAATATTTTCAATGTACAGAATTGACCCTTCTACAGATTTATTAAAATATATGTATAGATTTCAGCTTTGTATAAGCATCTATTTCAAATAAACTAGAAAACATACTCTGTAGATTATTTTTATTTAAAACGAAAGCTGAACACAGCAGAACACGTTCCATTGAAGTAATTCAGCTTCTATAAAGTACCTATCAGTTACACCAAATAGATCAAGTTCAATGAATCAGCTAGTTCCTCCCAAGATTCCTTCAGACAAATGTAAGCACTTGACAGGTCTCCCTTTCTCTCTAATGACTGCTATCACACAGAGAGCACGTGACTAGTTCCATTGCCCCGAAGCGCATGTAAACAAACTACAGATGATTACTGATGATTATAATGTAACCTATTTCTAGTTTATTTTGTTCGGGAAATAGTGATTATGAAATACATTGTTAGCCTTTAAAGTGTATCGTAGATAGATTTAGGACAAAAGAATAGATAGATCATGAGATATATACAGTAGGTATTCAAAATATAAAATTAAAATGATCAATTTTCAGAATCAATTCTATCGAACCTATGTTTTGCCGTATAATTGTTTCCATATTTCGATAATGTTTGTAATATGGCATTCATACATCTATGAAACATTTTTTGTGCATGATTCCCCACATTTGAATTTAATTATTTCGTTCCCACTTTTACTTTCATTCTGTAAATTATATTATATTACAAATTACTTCCTAACCTCAAATCAAATCGCACGTAGTTTAAAGCATTCAGCCTTATACAATTCTTTCCAAATTGGCTGAAATCGCCTGAAAAGCCACGTTTAGATAAACCCCGCCCGTCGGGTCAAGTCTATTTTAGCGAAGATTAGTAATTTGTCAAACGTTGGGCTTGGCCGACCTTCCGCCAAGGTAAAGCGAATTACTGCGTCGTTTAACATATTGCCCTATTAGTTTTACAAACGGTTGGTGCGTTTTGGGGGTTTCGATTAACTAGTTTGATGGTTTTGATTGCATCATGATTGTAAAGTTATAATTAGGTTAGGTTAAACTTATTTAAAAATTTTCTACTTATTAGTTATTACGATCATATCTTTAGATTTAAATAAAATTTCCTTTAATATTTCATAAATTATCACAAAATTGTACGACTTTATCACCTAAAACAACATGAAAATCAAACTATCTATCTTAAAAATCGCCGCCCAACGCATTCTTACACCGTCACATACCTGAATATTTCAGCCTTTTCTCTCATGCAAATTGAAATAAATGAGAAATGGCTTGTTATTTAGCAAACGTTTATTTCCGTTGGTCCCAAGGACATAATGATAAAACGACAGACGGGAATGTTCAGCTTTATGTATGCAATTAAATGCTCACTGTTAGCGGCTATTGTTTAGAAAATTTCCATTTCATTACTTCACTGATAGACGTTTAAAAGGGTGTTAATTTCTATTTAGATTTTTTTGTTTGTATTTTGCTCAAGGTCCATTAGGTTTTTTTTTTATAATACTGTAGTAAACAATCTTTCCTAATTTAATATGCGTTGTTGTAACCATTCATTTCGTTTATCAATATTCAAACTCAAACATTTATTTATTCAATTAGACTTCTTTTAGAAGCACTTTCGAATCGTCATTACATATTTTTAACATTTACTTTTACAATTCATTTTACAAGGTGGCGTTTATTGTCCAAACAAAACTTTTATTTTGATTTATTGTTATTTCTGTAATATTTATCGGTTGCTATTTAGATCATTTCTGAACATAAATTAATAAGTTTGCAAGTTGTTTGATAATATCAATCGTATTTGAAATCCTGCTTATATTATCTGTGCTTAGGTAGGTACGCATGCATATTATGACATGAAAAAACTAAATTTGAAATTCGAATACCAAGTTCGCGGTAAAAACAAAAAGCGGTCACGGACACAAATAAAAATAAATTTCCCGCCAAAACAACTGTCACAGCGATCAAAGGACGTCTGAAAATTGCACTTGAGATTTTATTGTTTCTTTTGAACTATCAAACAGTGGGTAAACATTTTGAATAATCTGTTCATAATTTTCTCGTGACTAGGATATATTGTTTGATTCTGTGGTTTGATTTAATGCTGGTAAGACATCGAAACCGTCTTCATATTTTTTTTCAACTATCCTAATAAATTTGAGCTTTTTCACAATATGAAGCAATTTCAAGAGGTAGCAATTTTTAATATAATATATCTCTATACATAATTGAACTTATTATATCGTACTTAGAATTTAGGGAAATTTACATTTCTTTTAATATTATACTGAGTTTATGACGAAAGGATTGACACAACATTTTAACCATTTTCTTTACTACTTTTCCGCTCCAGTTTCGCTTGCGTGCACTCCACGTAATAGCGTGGCAGCCGGTTCCCAAACAAGTTACCATCGAATATTTTTGAAATAAGTTACCTTTATTCAAAGTGGTCAATCTCTATTCTAAAATCCATCAAATAGTTCATTTGTTTTGGTGTGACGCAACAACTAATTAAAGAAAATACAACTAAGTAATAGATATGAATTGTGCATTACCTAGTTCAGAAATACAATTATATTATTATGTTTATCTAAACGCCCTTGTTAGGGCGCGCCCTTCGTTAGTTAAAAGCTATGGCATTGAGCTCTATGATTGTCTGCACTATTTACTGAAAAACTTATTCGATTCTATACCACTGGGTTATACGAACATTGGAATTCTATTGGACTAGAGAGGTAATGTCATTTTTGTAAAATAAAAACCCGGTCAGTGTTTGATTTGACATATTGTATTTCATACAAAAATAATGTAGCTTTCGATTTTCTAAGTACATCAGAATTTTGGTTAATTTAAATTTCAGATATTACTTCTTAGTTCTTACGAATAGAACACAAACATAAAATATATAAAAGACTAGAAAAAAAAAACACACCATGAAATATTCTTCCAAGAATGAATCGAACCCAGAACTAGCAAGGCTTCAAGTCATTTAACAACTGTACTGTAGGTCAGTATAATGCCTAGATGAAGAAGTTACATAAAATACTTAGTAGTTACATTACAAAGTTGAACGTAATTCATAGACTTCCTCTATAACTCTATTAATATAAGCTAATGAAAACAATTTAATTGGTGCAATACTATTTGTGTACGAAGTAGACATAAGTCTATCATAGTATACATTTTGTTTTAGTTTATTAGTGTATATTATATTGGACAGGAATGGAATAATATTTAAAAATGCCATGTTATAATAACATCCAGATACGAAAACAGAGTAATTTACAAAAATGTTGTCTACACAGGTATTTACTACAACATTACAACATTTAAATTTTCAACATGTACGTTTGTGAGACAACAATCCTACTTCCTACTAGGTACTTAATATTATAAACGCGAAAGTGAGGATGGATGTATGTGTGTGTGTAGCTGTGTATGTTTGCTATTCTTTCAAGCAAATACTATCGAACCGACTACAATGAAATTTAGCACACATATAGAGGGTAACTTGGATTAACACATAGGATAGGTTTTATCCCTAAAATCCCACGGGAACGGGAACTATGCTGGTTTTTCTTTGAAAACGTGGGCGAAGCCGCGGGCGTATTTACTATTTTAGTCTCTACCATGGTTTCTTAAAGCAGTATTATTTCGAATGTGGGAAAGTGATGGTACTAGACCACCACGTGGAAATAATACACTAAGGACTGTATGAACTATGAAAGCATGTGCGTTAAACCCTAAATCTTAATATATATTATATACGTATATAAATCTCGTGTCACAATGTTTGTCCTCAATGGACTCCTAAACCACTTAACCGATTATAATAAAATTCGCACACCATGTGCAGTTCGATCCAACTTGAGAGATAGGATAGTTTTTATGAAAAAAAAA